>CAKNYM010052578.1:275753-330803 GCA_932195095.1 Andricus curvator
TATAAATTTCCAACAAAATAGTTTAACTCTCAACCAAAGAGATGAATGTTCAACCAAAGAAAGAATTTTCAACAAAGTAGATCAACTTTCAACCAAGTAGTTTAATTTTTGACAAAAGTTGAATTATTAACAATAATTGCATTTTTAACAAAATAATTAATTTTTCAACGAAATAGTAGAATTTTTAACTAAAAAATTTTAATTTTCAACGGTGTAGTTAAACTGTTAAACAAAAAGACAAAAAAAATTAATTTTGAATATAGCGGTTCAACTTTCAACCAGGTAGTTGAATTTTTAACAAAATACGTGAATTTTCAACCAAATAGTTGAATTTTTTGCCAAAAAAGGTACGATTCCAACCAAATAGTCGAATTTTTAACTAAAAAATATACATTTTTATCAAAATAATTAAACTTCAACCAAAGAGATGAATCTTCAACCAAAAAAAAATTAATTTTAAACAAGAGTTCGATAGTCAACTGAATAGTTGAATTTTCAACGAAAAAGATGAATTTTTAACCAAGAAAATTACCTTTTTACAAAGCAGGACGAATTTTCAACCAAATAGTTGAATTTTCGGCCAAAAAAGATAAATTTTGAACGAAATATTAGAATGTTTAACTGAAATTTATCATTTTTCAACGAAAAAATAAATGAATTTTCACCGAAATAGTTAAACTTTTAAACAAAGTGATGAATCCTCAATCCGAAAAATTAATGTTGAACACAGTGGTTCAACTTTAATCGAAGTAATTGAATTTTTAACGAAAAAGATTGATTTTTAACAAAGAAGATGAAGTTTCTACCAAAAAAAGACGAATTTCCAACCAAATAGTTTATTTGTAGCCAAAAAAATACATTTTCAACCAAATAGTTAAATTTTGAAATAAACTCCTAATCAAAGACTTGAATATTCAAGCAAAAAAAAATTAATTTTTAAGAAAGTAGTTCAACTTTCAACCAAGTGGTTGAATTTTTGACCAGAAAAGTTGCATTTTTAACAAAATGCTCGCATTTTGAACAAAATAATTAATTTTCAACCAAATGGTGGAATTTTTAACCAAAGAAGATGAATTCCAAACCAAAAATGTAATAGTAAACTTTTGAACCAAAAAGACTGAACTTTTTACCAAATGTAGTTGGATTTTCTTATTGAGTTCTGTATTAATTTACCCATTTCGTATTTAAGAGAAAAAGCAAAACTTATCAAGTTGATATTGAACCGTGATGGCGATGCAGGGGCATCTTCCTGAAAATTCGCAAATTTTGTTAAAAATTGTCATCAGAAAACATACTAAATGTTAACTAAATTCGTAAAGTTACTTCCTCTGACCCCCCCTCCCCCCAGTATTTTATGGACGGCCCCTTATAAGTATCTGTTAAAATAAAAAAAAGTGTGACAAGAAGAAGATTATCTCAATCGTTGTGCGTGATGAAAGAAAAAACATGTGTTTTTGATAAAAGATTTTATTTAAGTACAAAAAATGTGTCATTTCCTTACGATCTCACGCGCCTTAAACAAAAAGACGAGTATTAGAAACCGGAAAATAAATTACAATACTTTTGTCGAAGCGTATACATATTCTCTCAAACGGAATCGTATACAATTCTCCAATTATCTGACCTATTTCGTTAATCTATTACGTTAACTTTATCCTATTATTATCACCCACTTTCTCCTTCGTCTGACTTTAAATCCAAAGGCAACTGCTTTGATGACAAAAGTCAGAACCTTTTAGTTTCGATTTGATTTTCTCTGTCAAGTCCTTTTTTCAATTCTTAGTATACATAACCACCGTTATCAGCATAACCCTGACTGGGAACTTCGGCCGGTTGGTTGACCTTCTTGCCAACATCCACTATCTGAATAGAGTCACCAAATGATGGACTGCTCGGAATTTGGGGAATTTGAGGAATTTCTTGAATTTGTAAGAAATCGTGTTCTACTGATTGCGATGAGAATGGAACTTCAACAGACTGAACTGGAGCGTCGAAACTGACATTTTCCTGAACGGCTGGCTGTTGAACAAAAGTGGTTTGCTGGACTTGAGGAGTCAAATAGCCTCGCTGAACCTGAGGAACCTGGTAATTTTTCACCTCCTGAAACGAAGGATAAGACTGTTGTTGGAACTGTTGTTGGAACTGATGTACTTCTTGAGGAAACTGTTGTTGGAACTGATGTACCTGAACAGGTTTATATTGCTCGACCTGCTTGAAATGTTGAACCTGAACTGGAGTCTGATAGTGAACCTGTTGAACATGTTGAACCTGAACTGGAGTCTGGTATTGAACCTGTCGAACTGGAGCTGGAAGTTGATGAACCTGAAGAGGTGCAGTTGGGTAATTGTATCCGGACAATGATGGTTGATAGCTGACAGAGACAGGGCTGAAACCTGGAAAGAAGATAAGGAATTATTTTATGAATTATGAAGCATAGAATTCTGATCGTAGGTCAGGAGAAACTTGGAAATCAGGGAAAAGTCAAGAATTTTGAAAAATATCTTACAAAAGTCAGGGGATTTCTATAACATGAGCCACATTAAATTACTGCCAAGGATAATCAATTTGGAATTTGTACATTTTAATTTGAAATTATTTTATTCCAGTTATAAAAGATTCTATGTTAAAAATATTACAAGATGAAGATTCTACTATTTAAATATTAATGGGCAGGCTGAATGAAAAATTGGTCAGGGGAAGTTAGGGAATTTTAAAAATTAATTTTTGCGGTCAGTCTGATATAATATTCTTGTTAGTAATCTATTTTCCATGTGTTTCTATTTTTTTCAGATTCCTCCTGATGTATATGTTTTCAGTTCAAAATTGTATCACTCGGTTAGAAATTACAAATTAAAAAAAAGTTATCCCTTTTGGTTGAAAACTCAACAATTTTCGTACAGAAATTAATTTTTAGTTCAAAATTCATATTTTGATGTTCAAAATTCAACTGAAATCTTTCTCGATTGAAAATTCAACTTTTTCGAAAATTCGTCTTTTTTGTCCAAAAATTCATCTCTTTTTTTCAGTAATTTCATCTTTTTTGCTTAAAAATGTAAATAATTGGTTGAAAATAAACGTTCTTTGGCAGAAAATTCTACTATTTTGTGGAAAAAACGTATAACTATTCGTATAATACTATTAAATTAATCGTTGAAAATTCATGTTTTTTGTATGGAAATTCAACTAATTGGTTAAAGGTTGAACCACTTCGTTAAAAAATAATTTTTTTGTTAAATATTTATAATTTCAGTTGAAAATTCATCTCTTTGGTTGAAAATAAGTTCTTTTTCATTTGAAAATTCATTTTTTTAACTGACACTTTAACTATTCTAGTTGAAGATTAAAAATTTCAGTTGAAAATGTATTTCTTTGGTTAAAAGTTTAACTATTTTATTAAATAAACATTTTTTTAAATTAATTTTCTGACTGAAAATGTAACTATTCTTTTTTTTTATTAAACCTTTAAATAATTGGGAAAATGTTGAACTACTTTGTTAAAATTTTATTTTTGTAGTTGAAGGTTCGTCTTTTTTGTTGAAAACTCATCTATTTGGATGAAAAATTTTTTTTGGTTCAAAATTAATTATTTTAACTGAAAATCTAGCTTTTTCGTTTGAAAATTCATATTTTTGGTTTGAAAATTCTACAGTTTTACTGAAAATTCGTCTTTTTGCTTGAAATTTCAACAATTAGGATGATTTTTTTTCTATTTTGACTGAAAAATCTTTATTTCTTGAAAATTCGCCTATTTAGTTGAAAAATTCAAATTCTGATATGAAAGTTGGACTACTATGTTGACGAGCTTATTTTTCTCGTTGCAGATTCATCATTTTAGCTAAAAATTCATCTTTTTGTTTCAAAAATTAACTCTTTTGTTAAAAATTCGTCTTTTTGGTGAAAAATTCAACTGTTTTGTAGAAAATTCATCTCTTTGGTAGAAAATTAATCTTTTTACTTCTTGAAAATTCAACTATTTGTTAAAAAATTCATGTATCTTGTTGAACATTTGTCATTTTTGTAGAAAAATAAGCTTTTTGGTTGAAATTTTCACTATTAGGTTTGAAAATTCATCTCTTTTGGTAGAAATTTAAACTTTTTGGGTTGAAAATTCCACTAATTGGTCAAAAATGCAACCATTTTTTTTCTGGTCACATTATTTTGTTAAAAAATTAATCATTTGGTGAAAATTGTAAATATTTTGTTGAAAACTCGTCCTTTTTGTTCTTAAAATATCAACTATTACATTTTCTGTTAAGACTTTTAATGTTCTGTAGAAAATTCGTCTTTTTGGTTTAATATTTATATATTTGGATTCACACTTGAACTACTTTGCTAAAAATTCTTTTTCTTCTGTAGATTCTACATTTTAGGTAAAAATTCATCTCTTTAATTGAAAATTCGTTTTTCACTGATAACTTAACATTTCCATTTTTTGTTAAAAATTTAATTTTTTTAGTTGGCATTCAGCTATTTTTTGAAAACTCTTGTTTTGTTTAACTCTTTTTCGTCTTTTTTTAATTTTTTGTTGAGAATTCATCTTTGTAGGCTGAAAATTCATCTTTGTATGTAAAAAAAGACAAGTATTTTGTTAAGAAGTCATCTTTTTTTAATTGAAAATTCAACTGTTTTGTTTTAGTTCGTGCTTTTGGATTGCAAATTAATCTTTTGTGGTGGAAAATTAATATTTTTTTGTTGAAATAAATAATTTTGAAATTGTTTTATTCCGTTTATGAAAGATGCTTTGTTAAAAATGTCACAAGATTCAAATTCTTGTCTTAGAATTTTAATTGTCAGAGTAAATGAAAAATTTGCCAAGGAAAATTCACAGAAAAGGCAGGGAATTTTGAAAATAAAGTTTTGTGGCCTCCCTGTAATATCAGGGAAAAGAAGGTGTTGTTTTTGTTAAGGGTATATTTCAAGCCAGATTAGGTGTCGTGGTCTGCTCATTCACTAGGGTGAAAATAAGACTCATGGGACTTTTTTGCTAAGGTAAACAGAATCCAGTTGATTTACGTGGATTTATTAGAGTTCACCTTGAAATTCTTGATATTTCAGTTCCGTTTATTTATTTATTTGCATTTAAATTTCACACTTGAATGATAGCTAGTGTTTAATTTAATCTTCGTTGGTCCACTTGAATTGACACTAAAGATGGATGCTTGTGCTTCATTGCTCAATTCGGATAAGTCAAGGTCAATGAATGAAACTGAAGACGTGAGATATTTTGTAACTTATTTACATGCGTGAATTTGAATATCATCAAGGTCAATAGAATTAGAGTTTTCAAGTTTGAATCCTTTCTAAATTAGAAGCTTTCAAATGCACATGTTTTATAAATTAGCAATTTAAAGGTCATTCATAAAAGGCCCATAAAGGTTCATAAAGGTCTGCAGAGATCCACAAAGAACCATAAAGGTCCATAAATTCCGAAAGGTCCATAAATTCCAAAAAGTCCATAAAGGTCATCCATCAAAGGCTATCCATAAATTAAGTAACAGTAATTGGGTAGAGGAGGTTCGGGAAAATGCTGTGATCTGTTATAGGATTTTATAAAATTTCAAAGGTTTTCAGTAATTTTTGAGGATTTTAAAATTTCTCAATAAAGTATTGTAATCAAGTTTCTAGAATCTCAAAAGATTTCATAGAACTTCATAATATTTCAATGACATGTTGAAGAATTACTTCAAAGAATTATTTAAAATTTTTTATTTACAAGAATTTGAAAAGATTTGAATAGATTTCAAAATGTTTTAAAGTTTCTGGGCATTGAAAAATATTCCAAGAGTTAAAACATTTTTTAAAGATTTTATAGAATTTAAAAAATTGTAAGGAATTTTCAAGGATTTTAATGATTTGTAGCGATTTTCAAATATATTATTGTATTTTTTAAGTTTAAAAAAAAATATAACCATTTTAAAGAATTTTAGAGATTTCAAGATATTTTAAAATATTCCAAGGGATTTCAATAGATTTCAAAAATTGGAAGATTTCAAGAATTTGAAGATTTCAAAGGATTTTAAAGATTTTCGGGTATTTTAAAAGATTCCAAAGAACTTCTAAGAGTTTAAACATTTTCAAAGGAATTGCAAAACTTTTCAAAAGCTTCGAAAAATTTCATGGCATTTTCAAAGATTAAAATTTTTTTAAAGATTTTAGGATATTTTAAAAGATTCCAGGGGATTTCAAGAATTTAAAAAGATTTTAAGAGATTTCAAAGGTTTTTAAAGACTTTAAGGTATTTTAGAAGATTCCAAAGAATTTTCAAGAACTTTAAAAAATGTCAAAAAAATTTCAAAAGATTTCAAAGGATCAAATTTTTTTTAGGAATTTCCAAGTATTTTAATGATTTTAAGTAATTCTGAAAAAAATGCATGCGGCTTTTAAGAATTTTGGAAGACTTCGAAGAATTTTACAGGACCTATAGGGGTTTAGGATATTCTAAAAAATTCTAAGGATTTTTAAGAGATTTTAACGGATTTGATCGAATTTCCGAGAATTTCAGGAATTTTCAGGGATTTTAAAGGCATTCAATAAGACATTTTCATAGACTTCCCAGGATCTCAAAGAATTCAAGGATTTTCAAGGGATTTCAAGGAATTTCAAGAAACATCCGATTTCATGTAACTTCACGCAATTTCAAGGGATTTTATAATATTCTAATGCAATTTCAAAGAATTCATTCACAAGAATTAAGGGATTTTCAAGGATATCAAAGATGTTTTTTAATATTTCAAGGCATTTCCAAAGATTTTAAAGATTTTCAAAGATTTTAGGGTACTTTAAACAAATATCCATACAAACAAAGTTTTTTTACCATTTTTTATAATTTATGGATGTTCTTTAACTCCAAGCCTTTTCATGTTATTTTAATGATATTAATAAATGCTTAGATTGCAAGATGTTAGTTTTTGTAAAAATTTGTCAGTCTTCCGGAGTAGATTTTGGTTTTTGAGTTGAAAAAATTTCAAAAAAATTTCATCTATATGAGGAAAATATTTGTTAAATTGTAGTTTAATAAAGAAAGGACATACTTTGGCGTGCTGGCTGTTCGACTACAGGTATATCCTGTACAACTGGTAGTGTAACTGGTGCGACTGGTGCAACTGGCACAACTGGGGCAACTGGCGCAACTTGAGGTGTTTCCTGAACTTTGACGATTTGCTATAATAAAAATAAACATTAGTTTTTAATTTTGGCCTTGTTTTATAGGGTTCGATAACAATTTTGAGATCCATTAATCATACCTCAAAATTATGAATTTATAAAATTAGTATAATTCACCTGAGTCTGGGGTGGTCCATATGTGTTAAAAGGTTGCGTTTGTTGAATCTGTGGAACTTGTTGAACTTCTACAACTTGGCTGACTGGTTGAACTTGTCTGACTGGTTGAACTTGTTGAACTTGTCTGACTGGTTGAACTTGTTGAATTTGTCTGACTGGTTGAACTTGTTGAATTTGTCTGACTGGTTGAACTTGTTGAACTTGTCTGACTGGTTGAACTTGTTGCACTGGTAGAGTCTGTTGAACGTATTGGACTTGTTTGACTGGCTGAACTTCTGGGACAGGTTGGACCTGTTTAACTGGTTGAACTTGAAAGACTGGTTGAACTTGTTTAACTGGTTGAACCTGTTGGATAGGTTGTACAACTGTTTGCTGAACGCGGACGGGGCTCTATAATGAAGACATAAATTGGAATTCATTTGATAGTTTTACATTTTGACCAGGTTTATCGACTTCAATCAAAACTTTGAAAATTTAGTGAAGCCCTTATTATAAATCTGAAAAGTTAATGTAATTTACCTGAGCTGAGGGTGGTCCGTAAGTTTGGAAAGGTTGGGGTTGAACTTCTTGAACTGTTTGTTGTGGTTGAACATTTTCAAATGTTGGAAGAGATTCGATATTCTGGACTGTTTGAACAGGTTCAATGTACTGTAATGTTTGGGCAGGTTCAACGCGTTGAATTTGCTGGACAGGTTCAAGTTGCTGAATTTCTTGGACGGGTTCTACATGTTGAACAGTTTGAACCTGCTGAAAGGGTAGAATGGTTTTATGAACTACTGGAGGTACATATTGTGTTTGGCTAACTATTTTTTTGTAATACTATAAACATAAGAATTATTAGAGAATATCTTAATTTTGGTTCAATTTCTAGTTCTAATAAATATATCATTGTGTTTGATTAGAAGAACAGAAAACTTAGTTTGAAAACTATTCAATATTTGATTCCTCCAGGGTGTTTCATCTTTTTTTAATGCTTCTATTTAATCAGCTACCTCGAACTATTACATGTTTATTCTCTAATTCCTCCTTTCATGTCTTTATTAAATTCTCTCTTCCTTTCCGTTTTTAAACTAATTATCAATTACTAACCTCGTAGTTTTGAACTGGAGTTCCATAAGAGCTCAATGGAGCAGTTTGCTTCTCTGTTTGGACATTCTGAATAACTTCGACTTGCTATAAAAAAAATGTATATTATAAAATATCTTGAAAGATAGAAATTTGTTCTAATCAGGATCTCTACATGACCATGTCTCTCGAATGTACTAATATGCAAATTAAAAATGGTTTCATATATATTTTATTATTCTAATTGGAATGGGGAATTTTCCAAAAAAATTTTAATTTGTACTTTAGAACAAGGAATTTTAGTAAAGAATTTTAATTTTGAGTTTGAGACAGGGAATTTTAGTGAAGAAATATAATATTTATAATTGGGACACAGAATTCCCATAAAGAATTATAATTTTGAATTTCGATCTGGATATTTCTATAAAGAATTATAATTTAGACTTTAGGACAGGGAATTTTCCTAAATGATTATTATTTAACATGAAACAGGTAATTTTCGACATGTAACGGTAATTTTGGGATATATTTTTGTTTATTTTGAGTTAAAAGAAGGGAATTTGAAGAAAACATCCCTGTTCAAATTGAGAATTATAATTCTTTTACGACATACTCTGTTCCATATCAGCACTCTAATGTCCTTATGACCAAAAGTTATCTAATATTTCAACTCAGAATGACAATTATTTTCTAAAATTCCCCGTTTCAAATCAGAAATATTTAAAAGTATTTTTAATTGCTTAGAAGTCTTTTGAAATATTTGAAAATCGTTTGAAATCATTCAAATCGGTTAAACTCTGTTAAATTGACTAGGAGAAAAACGGGAAAAATACCTAATAATAATTTCATCAACTTTTTTTCTCATAGATGTTCATACTTATAGAAGAGATAGAACTGCTGTTAAAAAAATGTCTGAATGAATAAGATAAGAGATGAGAGATTTTATTAGTTTTTTTGTAAAATTTGATTAAGGATGTTCTTAGATGTACCGTCAATTTCGAAATTATTTAATCTTTTACTTGATTTATAAAACTGACCAAAATAGGCCCACTAATTATTGTACATTTTTTGTTTGAATTTTGTTTTGAATTTACACCACATTTTTACATATGAATTCTTTTGGAAATCTTAATTAAAGAAAATATTATAAACTGACCTGGACAGGAGGAGCTCCATAGCTACCAGTTGGAATCTCAACAGTTCGTTGATCATTCTGAGCCGGTTGTAACTGCTGGACAGTCTGTATAATCATAAAAAATGATTGTTAATTATTGAATGTACACCAGATTTCTACATATGACATTGGTATTATTCAATTTGACGTGATGTTTCATTCAATCACCTAAATTATTGTCCACATTACGATCGATTATTAAAATACGACTAACTTCATTGCTTTGTATAATAAAGTACTTGAAGGAAAATTAAGTTTAGATGCATACAAAGATATTCATAGCTTCCTACGGAAACGTGAAGGTTGCCCATATATTTCTGTAGCAATTTAATAACTATTTTCCATTTCGAGTCTTTGGTTTACCTTTAATAATTATATAATTCAATTTGTAGATTGAAATGTTGACAATGAAAAAAATTTAGTTCTGAAATATTTGTTTTCAATGAAACTTACCTGAACAGGTGCAGCCTGCTGTACTGTTTTCTTCACATCCTCAACGACTGGTGTATAATCCTTCAATGGCTGGCTAGGCTGGTAGAAAGGTGGTCCATATTGCTGATATGGGAGTTGTTCAGTATATGATCCAGCATAGCTACCAATTGCTTTGGTTACTTCGACCTCATTATCATGATGATGGTGATGCTGGCGATGGTAATCAGTGCCAAATCGTGGATCTCCAGGCAAGATGTCCCTCCTCTGCCTTGTGTTGATTGGCACTGCGAGTGTCGTGCCCACGAGGCACTGAACAGAAACACGAAAAAATAATTAATTTATGTTGATGGGAAAGTGAGATCATTATATGACAGCTTATGAATTTCAATGAAACGAGCCGATTATGATGCTTTTCGTCTTAACTTAATAATCGATGCATGCAATCAACAACGCCCAACGTAACGACATAATCTCTTTCCCTTTTTTCTGGGACATTCGGGTCAGTGGAATTTTACGCTTTCCATTTCTTTTCGCGAAGCTTATATTCATTGTCAATCTTATCAGATTTTTATTCTAACTTGATCGATTTTTTACAATTTATGACAAATTCATGTCATTTTTATGCTCGTTGTATCGAGAAACAATGCAATATAGTACTAGGGTTATTAAAAACAAAATGATTTTCGAATCTGAATAGGCACACTAGCCACATGTGGAATTGTCGCTTTTTATATTACCATCATTGTGAATAATTTAATGGAAATTTTTTAATCCATTCTTAAGGAAAATAATAATTTAAAAAAATTATAGTTTGTAAGTATGTACTTATTGTATTTTGTAATAAAATAAGTTAAAAATTTTTCATGCAATGATAGACAATTTTTCTAATGTAAAAGAAGACCTCTTAATCATATCCGATTTTGAATTTTTGTTGTTCAAAAACTGCTTAACTTATAAAATGAATCAGCCTGACATATCACTTTAAGAGTTAAATGAAAATACAGTTTTCCCTATAGTGAATTACTTCCAACGTTTAAAATTAAAGCAAGAGAAACTTAAAAATTTTCTCAAATAGGGCGATACTAGGGTATTATGGTCACGAAAAGACAGATCACGGGAAAAAGTCTCTAATTATAAATTTGAAAATTGCAATATTATCACTGCTGGTCTTGTTTGAAGAAGAAAATATAATTTTTCATTCAAGAAATTTCAAACATAAAACATTGCTTATTTAAACAATTTTGTTTCCGACCGAATCTTGTTTGTTATCGCTTTTTGCCAATTTGTGTTTAAATAATACTTTTTTCATGAATAATAGCTTATTTTCCCAAGAAAAAGATTCACTACATCTTCAACTCATTCAAATTTTAAAAATAATTTTTTCAAGTGGCTCAAATCATTGAAAAACAATTGTTAAAACACGACATTTCATAAAAAGATAACTATATTTGATAATAATTTATTTATTATTAAAAAGTGAGTGTGGTCATTTTGTAGAGATTCTTTTTCCCGAAAATTAATTAAAAGAATTAATTAATTACTAGAAGAAGAAAAAAGTTTCGTTGTAAACATTTTTTAAATAACGAAATTCTTCATTATTTTAAATTTTCCCCGAGATCTCTTTTTTTTGTACCTACAATACATTAAATTTGGGGAGCTTAATTAATAATTGGAATTTTCTAATGCTTGAAAGTATTAGAAATTTTGAAATTATGAATACTAGAAATTGAGTTTTTTCAAAGATTCAAATGCTTGAAAAAGTAATTGTTTAATTTTAACGGTTGAAAAACATTGAATTATTCATTTTTAAAACATTTTTATCTTAATATTATTTAATTTTTAAGCTCTTAATTCAAAAAACTTGCAATTTCAAATTACAACATTTGAAATTAATAATAATTGAAATTTTAGATTATTGACGATGGAATTTGAAAAGTTTTCTTCATAATTTTGAACATTATAAAAATAAAAATCTTGAATAATTCAACTTTAAGTATGAAAGTTTCAAATTACGTTTTGACTTTTTACTAAAAATGATTGAACGTTTTAATTAAAAATTTAACTAATTTCGAATCTTATGACTTGAAAATATTAAAGTTGGTTTACAGTTTAAATGTAAAACTATCTAATAATCGGAATTTTTATAATATTTGTTTGTATTTTTCACGCTTTCGTACAGTTTAAATTTAAGAGTGAATTTTTATTCAGTTCTTGGTCTTTGATAATGAAGAAATTTTAAATAACATTTCATCGAACTATTTCATTTAATTTTTCTGTAGAAATACAAAATAAACATTAACATGATAAAAACGTTACACAATTTAATTTTGACTGTCCTTGATGATTTTTTAAGAGCAAATTTCCCAATCCAAAGATATTTACAAAAAATTCGAAAATTCGTTCGCAAATTTGGTTTAGTTCCTACAGTCACAAAAAAAGTACCTGATGTGGTCGGGTACATTTTTTCTATTTTTCTATTGAAGAATTCAAATATTTGCTTTACGCAATTCCAGACTAAGAGATTATGGTCTAAGATTTAGAGTTCAAGTGAATCTGATATAACTGGCTTTTAGCCTGAAATCCAATAATTTATTCGTCGCCGCTTTAATGCCATTCCACAAAGTTGAAAAAGATCGTTCCAGTTTGTTCCGGTTTGATTCCGCAGTTCCATATTAATTTATGTCAAAATTTCTGTTTTAAAAAGGTCTCTGGATTTCATAATTCGATAGATTAATATGTTCAAAGTGATTGGAAACAAAGATTTATTGGTATATATTGGCATAATGGTATAATTTTGGACCGAAAAACAAAATAAGAGGAATGTTTGGTATGTTTGATTACACAATTTGCATTCATTTTTGGTCAAGTTAATGTCACTTGTTTGGTAAACGATGCGGTCGACAAATAACATGTGTATGTTTTAATCGTTCTTCCGAATGATCGGAATATCAAATGAAAACCTGTCAATTTTGTGACTGATGATGAAAGTTTAAAAAGTTTCTCCTTCTTTGATACAGCTTTGTCTTAGGAGATTCTTTCATGATGATCTTTGAAGCTGAAGATTAGGATTAGAAAGCAGATTCTAATCAGTAAATCAGAACTCTTAAATTGTATTAAGTGGATGGGCGAAAAATGTATTTCGATATGATTGGAGAACTGATTTATTTTAAAAGTGAAAGAGCCATCGAAGGATACGTGTTAGATTAATCAAATACTTTAAATCAATTTTTTAAAACATTTTTCATTTATTTGTTTCATACACATTTGTTTAAGTGTATTCATATGGTAGTTTAAGGGGACTTTGGATTTTCAATCTATAACAATATTATAGATTGAAATTATTGAATGGATTTTTATTTTAAAATTCTTTTGACAGTACAATTTTGAAAGATCTCTTGTATAGAGTAATTTGGAATATTTTGATTTTAAATTAAATTAGATTTTCATTTCAAAAGTTTGAAAATTCTGTAATGTTTGTATTTTAATATTAGGCTAATCTGAGATTCTTCTGGGTTTAATTAGTGATGATAATCTTGTATTGAGAAATCGGTACAGATTGAGGATAAATATTACTTAATCATTTTGATTTAATCGATTATTTAATCGACGGACTCACGAATTAATTTTAAATTAAAATTCACCAGAATAGCTACCTGGAAATAATTTCCACTTGCAGAACAACTTTTAATGGTACTTTTTTCTTCCTTTTTTGCACATTTTTTTATAAATACTCTCAAATTCTATCTTTTGAATGTTTCACATTTAAATTGTTCAATTTTGCATGTATTGAATTTGGAAATGTACAAATTCGAATCTAACATTCTATGTATATATTTTTTTCAAGAAGAAAACTGGAAACTATTATAAAAATTCAAATTTTTTTCAGTAGTGTTCTTTTGGATTTATCACATTAAAATTATTTTTCAAAATTTGTTTAGTCAGGAAAATAGTAATTTTTTGTTCAATACTGTGATAAATAACATTATAAAGAAATTAGTTTCCAACTAAATTAACGAAAAACCCTGAAAATCTAATATAAATTTCAAATTATTTTCTTTTAATTTTACGCACTAAGTATTATATTGAAAAGTATTCAATACTATAAAATCTTTTTGAATACTTTTATAAACTTAAAAATTATTTGAAATGCCACATAATTTTTAAAACCCCCTAACATTTTTTTAAATTCTTAGAGTCCTACTGAAGTATTTTTAAATATTTTGCAATTCCTAGAAATCCTCTGAAATTCCTTCAAAGATTTTGAAATATTTCGACAATCCTTAATATCTTTTAAAATACTTTGGCATCTCTATAAATCTCTTAAAATTTCTTGAAATCATTTAAAATCTTTCCAAACCTTTATAAGTTAGTAAACAAGCTAGTAAAATTTTGAAAAAAAAAATTAAAAATATTTCGAATGAAATGAGAAGGAAATTAACTTGTATCATTTCTAAATAAAAAGGTTTAAAATTTAATAATTTGAAATATAAAGTGTTTGAAATTGAAAAATGTTTAAACACAAGCTTTTGAATTTGAAAAATTCGGAAATAAATTTTTTAAATTTAATAATTTAATTAGAAAGGAGTTTCACCTGTATCTATTCTAATTTAAAGAGTTCAAAATTGAACAATTTTATTTCGAATGGAAGAATCTTGAAATTGAATAACTTCCGATTAAAATTTCGAAAATAAGACACTTTCTAAACGTTAAAAATGGAATATTTTCAGATTTGAATTAGGAAAATTGGATCATTTGAAATTTAAAGGAATAAAAATTGTATTATTTCTAATTAAAAGCGTTTAAAATTGAATAATTTAAAATTGAAAACTTTTGAACTAAAATAACTTTAAATTCGGAGAGATTAAAATTTTTTAAACCACATTAAAAATTCCGATTTAATATTAAAATTTATGAGACAAATTTTTCTAAAATGAAAAACTAAATTAACCTTCATTTTCACCCTTAAAACAGAAAAAAATTTAAATTATAAACCTTTAAAATTGAATTATTTGAAAAAACTTAGAAATGAATTAATTTTAAATCAGAAACATAAAAAATGTGAAGAATTTTACTAAATATAGTTGAATATTAAACAATCTGAACTTCTCTTAAAATTGGAAAATTTTGAGTCACAAAGAATTGTGATATTAAAATTTGTTTAAACACCTTTTGAATTTAAATGATTTTAATTAATTGTATATGGTTTAAAAATAAACGATTTTAAAATTATTAGTTTATACTTTCCAAAATTCAATTTTTGTTTTGAAAAATTAAAGCTTATGAGAGGGAAAAATTGAAAATTCAACGTTCGACATGAAATCTCAAAACTACATCATTTTTACTATTCAAAATAAGAGAAATGATTCAATTACTGATGCATCAATTTCTGATAGTTTAATTTTTATCTGTTTTGCTTTTAAGAAACATAATTTTTAACTTTTTAATAGAATTTTTAATTATTTTCTTAATTTTCCAGTGAAATATTTCACAATTTTAAATGATTCAGTTTTCCAAATCTTGAATTAAAAATTTTTCAGTTTCAGAATGTTACATTGAAAATTAAAATTTAAGAAAGAAAACAAGATTGATAAGATTCCAGTTTTTTGAAATTGCACAATTTTAGGCCTCTAAATTCGATGTTTTTTTAAAGCTGTGTTTGAAACGTTTAATAATTTAAAGATTTTCCAATGAAAAAATAATTTGATCAAATATCATAATAAATATTAAAATATATAATTAGATATAAAACTGACTGAGAAGGCTTTTCATAAGAAATTTTGAAAGATTCTATAGTGAAATTGTACTGACATTTTTAATATTTGAATTTCAAACTACATCATTAAGAAATTTAAAATTGAACACCTCCAAAAATCAAGAAATTTCGAACCGAATATTTTCGAATTTAAGCTTTGAAGCAAAAAAAAACATTAACTTTTAGGTTTCAAAAATAAAACTTTTCAAGAAATGCACATTCAAAGCTGTAATTTTAAATTGGAATCATTAAAATTCTGTGTGAAAAAATGCACAGTCATTGTCACAGATTAAAATTAAAGAATTTAAAACTTCTGAACCCTCAAAATTTAATTCTTTCAAAAATGTTGAAAATTACATGGTTTCTAATTGAAAACATTCAAAATTAATGAATTCAGATTCGAAGCGTTAAAAATTAAACAATTCCGGACCTTGTTTAAAATTAAAGAATTTTTAAATTAGGATCTTGAAAATAAGTCGTTCAATATTTATAATTTTTATATTGAGCATCACTTTTTTTAATTCACTTATTTTGATCCAAAGACCTTCAAAGTAGACAGAATGAATGAACAGTAGATTATTACATATAATTCTTTTAATTATAATTTAAATTAATTAATATTTTTTTATTAAAAATTGTAAGTAAAACAAATATTTTATACTATTCAATAAAATAGAGATCTATGGGATTTGTTAAATATCAGAAATACTGAACTCACCACCGAAAGGAGAAGGAGCTTCATGTTCCTCGTGTGGAGTTTGGTGAAGTGTTGAGCATCCGTGCAGACTCATTTGAACCTTTTATACCGTGAGATGCTCCCTCCAAAAAAGATTTCGTAATCGCCGTGGCATTGGCAGAACTAGATTATTAATTGACTTTTTGCTCGTCTCTGCCACCACCATGGACATCTTCAGGAATCGTTTTAGTATTTCTGGATAGAGATGACCCGATCTTCACTTTCAAGGAGGAGGAATTATTTTATTCCGCTTCAATTTTGTACTGAAAAAAATATTTCTCTTCAGTTAAAGAAACTGGTTCTTCAACAGCATTTTTTTCATTTAAGAAAAAATATATTTAGAAAAAAGATAATTATTTTGCATTAAAAAAAAAATTGCCATTGGAACAAAAAACCAGTTCTTTCAACCAAGGGGGAAACAACTCCTGAAAATGCGGTCCATCGGAGGTCGATTACTCCGGATTGTACCGGATCATACTTCTAAAATTTTTTTTTGAATTTCCAACAAAATAGATCAACTTTAAGAGATTATTTTTGAACTAAAAAAAAAATTTCAACGAAATAGCTACATTTTCAACCAAAGAGATGAATAATCATTTTAAATGATTAGTCCTCCCTGAAATAGTTAAATTTTAAGTTTGAACAACAACATTTTAATTGAAAAAATAATGATTTTTTAACAAAATTGTTCAATTTTCTACGAAGTACGTACATTTTTAAGCAAACGATTGAATTTTCAACCAAAAATATGAATTCTTGACCAAAAAGATTTATTTTAAACTAAAAAAAATCATTTTTTAGCTAAATAGTTGAATTTTCAACCAGAAAAAAATCACTTTTCAACCAAAAATGGAATAGCTACATTTTCAATTTTAAAGATTAATTTTTGACGAAAAAAAAACGAATTTTCAACCCAAGAGAAGAATTTTTAACTAAAATAAAGCATCTCCAATAAAATTTTGTTTTTTAACAAAGTAGTTTGATTTTGTACAAAAAAAAAAAAAGATTTTTTTAACAAAATTCATGAATTTGTAATCAAATAGTTGAATTTTCAACTAAGAAATATAAATTTACAAATAAAATTGAATGGTTAACGTTTCAGTTGGAAAAATTAATTTTCAACAAGGTGAGTTTTCAACCAAGAATTTTTTTTACAAAAAAAAAAAAAGAAACGAATTTTCAACAAAATAGTTCGATTTTCCAGCAAAGAGAAGAATTTTGAATTGAAAATATAAATCTTTAACTGAAATAATTAAATTTTAAGTTTAGAAATAGATTTTTAACCACAAAGAACGATTTTCAAACAAAATAGTTAAATTTTTAACTAAAGAGAAGAATTTACAACTAAAATAAGGCATCTTCAACAACAAAATTTTTTTTTAACAAAGTGGGTTGATTTTGTACAAAAAAACAACTAATTTCTAACTAAATTCATGAATATTTAATCAAATGGTTGAATTTTCAACTAAAAAAGATAAATTTACAAAAAAAATGGAATGGTTAAATTTTCAGTTAAAAAAATTAATTTTCAACAAGGTGAGTTTTCAACCAAGAAGATAAATTTGTTTCCAAAAGAAGAAGGAATTGTCAACAAAATAGTTCAATTGTCCAGCAAAGAGAAGAATGTTGAATTGAAAAGATAAATCTTTAACTGGAGTAATTAAATTTTAAGTTCAAAAATAGATTTTTAACCATAACCAACGATTTTCGAAGAAAATAGTTAAATTTTGAACTAAAGAGAAGAATTTTCAATTAAAAAAGATCATCTTCAACAAAAATTTTTTTTAACAAATTAGTTTGATTTTGTAAAAAAGAAACGAATTTTCAACAAAATTCATGAATTTTCAACCAAATAGTTGAATTTTCCACTCAAAAAGATAAATTTCCAATAAAAAATTGAATAGTTAAGTTTTCAGTTAAAAAAATGAATTTGCAACAAAAGAAGTGAGTTTTCAACCAAGAAGATTAATTTTACACCAAAAAAAGAAACAAATTTTCAGCAAAATAGTTCAATTTTCCACCAAGGAGAAGACTTTTAAATTGAAAAGATAAATCTTAAACTGGAATAATTAAATTTCACGTTTGGAAATAGATTTTTAACCCAAAACTACTATTTTCTAATAAAATAGTTCAACTTTCAATCAAAGAGATGAATTTTCAATTGAAATAAAGAATCTCAAAAAAAATTGTTAACAAAGTAGTATGATTTTGTAGCCAAAAAAAAATGAATTTTCAACAAAATTCATGAATTTTCAACCAAATAGTTTAATTTTCGACTCAAAAAGATAAATTTACGATAACATATGAAATAGTTAAATTTCAATTTAAAAAAAATTAATTTTCAACAAAATAGTTTAATTTTCCACCAAAGGGAAGAATTTTGAATTGAAAAGATAAATCTTGAACCAAAATGAAAAATCTTCAACCAAAAAAGTAGTTTTTAACAAAATTGTTGAACTTTCTATAAAGTAGATAAATTCTAAAGCCAATTATTGAATTTTCAACCAATAGTTGAATTTTTAATTCGAGAAGATAAATTTATAACCAAAAATGAAATAGTTAAACTTTCAGAAAAAAATTTAATTTTCAACCAAAAGTAGGAAACGAATTTTCAACAATATAGTTCCAAAATAGTTAAATTTTCAACCCAAAAAGACGAATCTTCAACAAAACAATCTAATTTTTCTTGAAAGTATACCTTTTTAACCAATTCGTTAAATTTCCTACAAAGTAGAATAATTTTTCACTAAATAATTGAATTTTGAATCAAAAACGTTAATTTGGAAAGAAAAAGTTGAATTTTTCAAAGAAAAAAAAATGAATTTTCAACTAAAAAAGATCATTTTCTAACCAAAAATGGAATATTTAAGTCTTTAGTTAAGAAAATTAATTTTAAAGACAGAAAATGACCAATTTTCAACAAAATAGTTGAAAACTATATGGATAACCTTTGTGAATTACTCCGATTTCCCCTAAATTACTTTGATTTACAAGTTAATTACTTGGATTAACTAAATTACTTTGAATTAACTGGATAAGAAGTCGATTACCCTGGATTATATGTGGAATACTCTGGATTACTCGGATTACTTGAATTACTCCGAATTATCTGGATTGCATGTGGATTACTCCAGTTTAGAACTGAATTACTTTCGATTACAAGTATCCAAAGTAATCCAAAGTACTGGGATTACTCCGTATTACTTGACTTATGCCAGATTACAAGTGAATATTCTGAATAAGAAATGGATTACTTCAGATTAGAACTGGAGTACTTTAGAATATAACTGGATTACTACAGTTTAGTACTGGATTACTCTTGAGTAGAACTGGATTACTCTTGAGTGGAACTGGATTACCCTAGATTACAAGTGGATTTCTCCGGAGTACTAGGATAACTTCCGATTGGAAATGGATTATTTCAGATTAGAACTGGATTACTCTGGATTACAAGTGGATTACTTTGTGGTACTTTGATTACTCCGTGGAACTGGGTTACTCCGAATTACTTTAATTATGCTGGACCATAAAAGAATTACTCCTAATTAGAGATGGTTAACTCTGGATTAAAAGTGGATTAAGTACATTACGTGAATTACTTCAAAGTACCTGGATTGCAAGTGGATTATCGCGGAGTACCGGGATTACTCCCAATTACTTGAATTATACCGGATTACAAGTGGATTACGTGGGATTAGAAATAGATTACTCTAGATTACAAGTGGATTACTGCGGAGTACTGGGAGTACTCTAAATTACTTCACTCAAAAAAATGTCTGGTTAAATCAACCAGAATTCTGGTTAAATATGCCCTTACTATTTTTTTCTGGTTAATTCAACCATAATTCTGGTTATCTACCTAGAAAAAATAGTAAGGGAATATTTAACCAGAATTCTGGTTGATTTAACCAGACATTTTTTGAGTGTTGAATTATGGATGTAATGAGAGCCAAGGAATATTTTTTGTTGATTCAAAAAAATTTTCTTTTAATGAAAAAAAGAATCTTCTTTCTCAGTGTTTCTCCATTTCTCAGTTCCCTTTTAGCCATTGCTCTTGTTATTTTCGCTTTCAAGTCAGGCACCATAATAATCAGCTGTTTCACTTGCTATGCATTTACTTGAAAGTTGGTGCAATGCACAGACAAAATAAACGATTGGATCTTTCGCAGACCGAAAACATTCAATTAAATTCAGGTTATTAAGTGAAGTTCACCGTCAAAATTTCAGTGTTCTTTATTGTAAGGGAAAATTGCTATACAAAAATTATATAATGTTATAAAATTACTTTAACCTTGTGGAATCCTGGAAATTATGTAATCAGAATATATTTTTGCATGGGGTAGACAAATTATGATAGAATCTAATTTCTCGTAATTTCAAAATTCAAATATAAAATTATTATTTATACAAAATTGTTGTATTTCAAATTATCTATTATCTAACATAATATGGGGAAAAATCAAGAACAATGTTTTTGATAATTGATTAAAAGTGATTTCTTGAACTGAAAATTATTGTATTTAATATTTTTGTACAATATAGGGTAACGACCGCATAAGTATTTAAATAAATTATTATTCAAAATCTGTCTTCAATAATAGTCGGCATCCTCGAGCAAAATAATTACCTGAATAAATAATTATCATAAATGTTTATTAAATAATAAGTGGAATTACTTTAAATAAAGTGGCTCACTTTAGGTCCGTGGCCCACTATTGAGACCGTTACGCTATAGACAACTATTGCATTTTTTATCAATACCTATTTCCGACGAAAATACTAACATAACCGATTAATGTCCAAATATTGTAAATATTATTTGAAATCTCATAATTTTTTATTGAAAGTAGCAATTTTAGACGAAAATCTCTGACATAACAACAAAAATTTGTTTCAGTTTGCTAAATCTTCTTTGAAACGTGTTTTGTTTAAAATTAGCTTTTTCCGGCGAAAAACGTTAACATAAAAAACTGAAATTTTTCTAAAATTCTACATCTTCAAAATCTATAACGATTTCCGATATAAAACGCCAACAAAATTCAAAATTGCAAAAAAAATTGTGAATTTAATGATTGAGTGATAGCTTAAGAAATCTTATGATTTAAAGAAATTAAAAATATCAAATTTCGACTAAAAACAATAAAATTATCAAAAATTGGTAAACGATTTTAAGCCTTGTTCAAATTAAAATGATTTTTGAATGAAAATTCCAAGTTTCGATGTAAAATTCCAAAGTAACCTAAAATAGTTTAAAAAATTATAAATCTTCTTTGAAATCTAATGATTTTATATTAAAAATTTGAACTTCTAACGAAAAATACTAAGGAAATCCGAAATTGTTCGAGTTTGTAAATTTTATTATTTTAAACAAAAATCATTGGATTTATATCTGTTGATTTTTTCTTTCAAAATAAGAGTTTCCGATGTAAAACGCTAATATAACCTATAATTGTTAAAAAGCTGTTAATATTCTTTGAACTCTTATTATTTTATTAAAAATACCAATTTCCGGGGAAAAACACTAACATAATCTGAAATTGTTAAAAGATTCTAAATTTCGGTCAAATTATAATGATTCTTTTTTGTAAATGTCAATTTTCGACTTTAAATTCAGACTTAACATAAAATTGTTCAAAAATTATTAATCGTTTTCGAAATATAATAATTTTTAAATACAAATTTCAATTTCTATCAAAAACACTAACAAAATCTGATATTGTTCAAGCTCATAAATGTTATTATTTCAAACAAAAAGCATTGGGTTTAAATTTAATGATTCTTTCTTTAAAAATACAAACTTCAGGTAAAGAGCACCCATATACCCTGAAGTGGTTGAACAATTGTAAATATTCTTTAAAATCTAATTTAAAAAATTGTAAATACTAATAATTGCCGACGAAAAACACTACATAACAAAAAGATTTTCAGAATTGTAAATCTTCTTCGAAATCTATTGATTTTTGTTTAAAAAAACTTATTTTCCCTGAAAAATGTTAATATAATCTGGAAATGTACCCAGATTGCAAATCTTGTTCGAACTAAGATTTCCAATTTGAAATAGTAATTTTCAATGTAAAACAACAACGTAACAAAAAATTGTTAAAATTTGTAAATTTCCTTTAAAATCTTTTTTCCTATCAGAGATATTAGTAATTTTCGACGAAAAAGACATAATCCCAAATTTATAGAAGATTCTAAAACTTGCTTAAATTATATTGATTTTTGTTTTAAAATAAGACTTTTTGGTGTAAAACGCTAATATAGCCTAAAATTGTTAAAATATATGAATCTTCTTTGAAATCTAATTTTAAAAAAAACAATCAACGAAAAACGCTAACATAATCCAAAATAGTGAAAATATTCTAAATCTTTTTCAAATTTCAATGGTTTTTGTTTTAACACACCAATTTATGGATGTAAAACACTAACGTAACCTGATATTATTTAAAAATTATGAAACTTTAAAATCTAATGATTTTGGTTTTAAAAAAGTGAATCATTGAAAATGTTCTAATCTTTCAAATATTTAAATAAATATTCAAAGAAATAATTTCCAACGAAAAGCACCAACATAAAACATGTGTAATATTTACGATGATTTATTAGATAATTTGAGATTTTTAACTTAGCCACCCAAGCTTATTTAAAAAGCTCTAATGTTTCTCAATTCGCATAAGGTTTACTGTGTTTTTTGTCATTAATAGGGGTTATTTGTAGATTTAATTAAACAAAAATTGTGATACAAAACAACTTCAAGTAATAAAAAGTCAATCAAATTTTGAACAACAACAATTGGTTAATTTTCGAGAAATATCATTACCCCATTTGAAATAAAATATGATTCAAATTGTTAATATTTTTAATAATTATTTTGTTGAGAATATTAGGAATGAAATTTTTTCTAATCATTTATCGTCAAAATTGTTCGCTAATAGGTTAGTGCCTCTTGAAAAAAAACACAAAGTGTGTGGTCCACAAAAAAATGCATGAAATATGTGACTGAATTTTTGAAAACATTTCATTTTTATCTTATTTCTACCTTCTTTTTAAGATTAATAACAGTTTCTTTTTTCTGTAATTTAATAGAGCGTAAATCTGGTCCCCTTAAATTATTCAGCCTCTATCACTTTCTTTTCGATCGAGAATTCTATATTCCTTAGTACGAGAGACATTATTCATCACGTTGAAATATTGAAAAAAAATGAAAATTATTTTGAAAACAAAGTTGTGTAAGGTTGGAATTTTAATAAACATGCATAACAAATGTCATCGTTTATATATACGTATGGTGCCTTGATTTTTCCTTATTTCTATCTTTCTCTTACTCTGTCCCCGCTTATACTTTTCCTTTTTCTGACAAGTGAGTGACTTCTGAATCGTATTTCCATTAAATCTGTCTCGTCGTTTATAAAAGTTTAAATTCAGACCCATTTATTTCGAGGGCGGAGTGACTCCTTTTATTGAAAGACAATTTAAATTTAAATTTTTTAATAACCTCTTCCGTATACTAACATTATTTTTCATCGAGTAGATTCATTAGTTGATAAAATTATTATTTTTCAGGCATAACTGTTTATCAGAATATTTTCTTATTTTTATTTTAAGAACGTAGAATCAATCGTTTGTACTTTGAAACTTGTCAGATTTATTGCTTGATAAAATAATAAAATTATGATTTTCATATATTTAAAGAGTTCAGAATTTAGAATTCAAAAGATGAATGATTAACAAAATTTTCCAACAAATTTTGGATGTAATTTTTAATAATATTTATAGATATCTGAATTTTGTACAGATTTTCATCCTTACACTCAGAAAACGATTTGGTTAAACGAACAAAATTTTTATTTTTTCAAACATAGAATATGGTTATTATATGAACAAGAAAATATTTGGTTGACCCAACAAAATGTTGCAGTTGTTTTAACCAAATTTTTTGTTAGATGGAGTATTTAGTTGAATTAACAAAAAATGGGTCATTCTCATATTTGGTTGAATCAACCAAAATTTGTTTGAATGTTCTTAATTTTCATATTTATCCAAGAAAACAGTTTTTTTCAAGAAAATTTTTTTTTGAATGTAGGATGATTACAAGTAAGGAGCCTTTTTAGTCAACGTATTTTTAAAAAGAAAGAACGCAAAATCGAAAATGAATTAGAAGTATACCCTACTTGAGATTTGTTTATTTTGTTTATTTTTTCATTGTTTTTGTGTTCTCAATATTTTGAAAATTCATGTATTAAATTTGTATACACACAAAATTATCCCCTTTTATATGAGCATCTCTGTCAATAATGAAATGAATATTTAAAAACTTATTTCCAAAGAAAATAATTCTTTTTTCTTTTATAACTATTTTTTTAAACGCCGTATCTAACATTCTTGCATAGAAAAATGGAAAGCAAGTAAGATAAAATCATGACTATTTTCCTTAAAAATGAGTTCAATTTTTTTCATTAAATTATGTACAATGATGGTAGAGCAAAAGCTAAGAATTCTATAGTTTCACAAATTAAATACATGCATTTCGAAGATATAGAAAATATAAACTACAAAAAATGAATAAAAAACAAAACTCAAATATGGTTTTTCTTATTAAATGAATCACCCTAATCTTCCATGTGTATAAAATTCTAACAATTTCCAAAAAATAAATAACATCTGTCATTGTTACTGTTCACAATTGAAGAATTTTCAATTGAAAATTTATGAAATTAAATAAATTTCAATTTTATATTTTCAAAATTGAACTGTTTCAAAAAAAATTATTCAAAATTTCATCAGTTTCTATTACACACATCAATTATTAAAGAATATTCAATTACAAATCTATGTACTTTTCAGATATCTAATTACTAGATATTCTGAAAGCACGTTCCGAATTACATCATTTGGAACTATAAATATTCCAAAATAATAATTATTCAATTGTAAATCTAAAAAATGGAGCTATTATGAAAAACTTTTAGAATTACAAACCTTTAAAACATAAATCTTAAAAATTGAATACTTTTTATTCATTTACAATTGAAGTCTTGACTTTTGATCCATAAAATCATCTAACTTCAGGAATTTTTTCTTATAAATCTTCAAAATTGAAGCATCTTCAATTGCAAATTTTAAAAATTGGAAGAATAGTCCATTTTATGTACAATGATGCTAATGTGAAAGGGGAGAATTCTATATGTATAACAAATTGAAATATAAGCAACGAAAACTCAATAAGATTTTTTTTAAATTTGTTAACTAAGAAGGTATAACTTAGGATAGTATGTGAATTAAAATTGAACTACTCATTCGAAAAATGCGTTCAAAATTACATCATTTTAAACTACAAACATTCAAAAATAATAAATCTTCAATTGTAAAACCTAAAAATTGAACTATTAAAAAAAACTTTTGAAATTATATACCTTTAAAATATATATCTTGAAAATTTGGTCCAAAATCTTTAATTCAAACATTGAATTCAAAATCTGCAAAATTGTAGAACATTTGAAATTTTTTCAATTTGGAAGATTTAGAATAGAAAAGTCTTGATTTTTGAACTTCGAAATCATCCCAATTTAAGAATTTTGACTTATAAGTCTTTCAAATTAAAGAATATTCAATTGCAAATCATGAAAAATTAAAAAAAAATTATAAATATCTTTAGAGTTGAATAATTTTGAAATAACTTTGAAGTATAAACCTTAAAAATGAAGTCATTTTTAATTCAATTTTTTTTTAATTCAAGAATTTTTAATTGTAACTCTTAAAAATGGTAGAACTTTGAATTGTCAATGTTTAAAATTAAATAATTCATCATTTATTAAATTTTGAATTGAAAATTCTGTCATTTTGATCATTTACATTTGAAATCTTTATATATGAAAAATTATCACCTTTTATGTATAATTGTATATCACCATCATTTGAAATTTTTAAAATTAAATTATGTACACTGATGTTCATGTAAAAAGGGAAAATTCTCTAATTTTAACAAATTAATATGTACATTTTTAAGATATTCAAAAAATATAAACAACAAAAAATCAACAACAAAAAAACTCAAATAGGCGAACTCTAAATTATATCCGATTTTGATATTTTCTAATTCTTGACTAAAAAGGTACCACTTAAAGGGTAGTGTGCGAATTAAATTTGAAAAATCATTTTTTGCGTGATAAAATGAGAGTCTGATATATACTTATAAATTAAAAATAAAATTAGCAGGTTCATCTCAACGGCAAACTTCGGATAAATCACGACAAAATATTCACAATTGAAGGGGAAGAATTTACATATTACATAGATACATATTTGCATAGAAACCCCCTAAAGAAGGCTTTGTTGAGAAATATTTCACGCAAAATAAATACTTATGAAATTCCGTAAATAAATTATTTCAAGGGTAACACCATATCAGATACATATATTAAGGATGTACACTACGTACAATCAATCTCAAAAGTCGCCAATCTTCAAAATGATTTATAAAATCGACCAAAATAGATCTATTATTAATTTCTGCAAATCTAAACAGAGGCTTCTATAAGCGTACCTCAAAAATTTATTCAGGTTGAAATTTTCTTTTTAACAGTCTTTATTTAGAGTTCTAGTTTTCGCTTTCTCTTCAGGGAAGTTAAAATTCTTATATAATCTTAATGGTCAAGGCTTTATTTTATTCTTTGAAGGATTCTCTACAATCATGTTTAGGTGATTTTTTTAAAAATTGAAACTATTATTGTTTATAAAAATAATAACTGTACTATTTATAAATTAAATTTTCTAATAAAACCCACCCGAAGAGAATTGTAGAGAAACCATCAAAGAATAAAATGACGCATTGATCATTAGAATTAAATAAACTGAACCTCTAAATATCTGCTGTTAAATAAACAATTATAACCTGATTTATTTTTTTCTGAACTAAGCTTAGAAACTTTCGTCAAGATTTGCAGAAATTAATAATCTATTTTTTCAATTTTATAAATCATTTTCAAGATAGGCGACTTTTGAGATTGATTGTACGTAGTGTACATCCTTACACGTGTAACTGAAGATTCTTACTACCTTGAACCAACATCTTGTATTTTTTGAATGAAAGTGTTTCTTGCTTTCATTTTTAGTATTTTAATTTTAACAAAAGTCTTCAATTACAATTTTCTTCATTTCTGATTTACAGTTACCTTCAAGTTGTTCAAAAACACGGTAGAAAATTATGATGAAGTATATATAATACCATTTTAAATGAATGTGTTAATAATAATAAAAATCGACAAGTGTTCGCAGAATGAAGTTATTTCTGTTCGAAGCTAATACATTCTGTTCGCAGTATGAAGTTGGTTTATAGAGATGCTTTTTTTTCTTTATTCCTGTTCTTTTTTAATTTATTTGTTTTATTATTTGAAGGATTTAAAGTGTAGAAATACATAAGGGTAAAAAGAAATAATGTTGAATTTATAATATATGAAATTTGTTGGGTTTAATTTTAAATCTTGGAAATTGTGCAAGAAAATGAAATTAATAATTGGATAATAATAATATTTTTGAATTCAATACGATTGTATAAACTCTATTATAATTAAATTTTTTTAATTTTAAGCATGAGTGAAGTCTTTAACCTTCTTTGTTTATTATGTAAGAAATTCAGAAAGATTTCAAATAGGAATGAACAATTTTCAAATTTCGCGCCATACGAGATTACCAATCACAGCCAAGTAGACGACTGTGGGGCAGTCGTATGTTTGCACGACCAATTATACCATTAAGCCATTTCCCTTTCGGGGTAGGCGTGACTTGCTCGGTTGGAAAATAGTAGTGTGTATATGGGTATATAGGTATAAGGTAGGTAGGTATATAGGTATGAGGTAGATAGGTATATAAGTGTTAGGTATAGATATTTTAGATTGATCTGGAATTCTCGTGTTATTTATTTAAATGACACGTTTATTCCGCAACACTGCTCCGACCCAGGTTGCTGATCAATCTCTCTAGCGATCACCCCAAGTGAAGAGCCTCACAAAATTGTTATGTATGGTTCTCCACTTGGGCCCATTAGTATCCAAGGTCTTTGTTTCAGGCGTCATTCATTCTACTGTCACTCTGTTTACAAACTATTTGTCGCCACACTTTTCTGTCCTGGCATACTACTCTAGCTTCCTTCACGTCCATGCATTTTTTCATGCAAGCTCTTGTGTTTCTATGGCTTCTTATGTCTCTACGGATTAATGTCTCATTTACAGATTCTAACCATTCTTTCGGCGGTCTACCTCCGGGCATTCTGCCATTTACTTTACCTTTATACACTTAACATCACGACTCACTTTTCAGACGGCCCTATAGTCTCATAACATGCTGATTTTGAATAAAATATCGTACATCACTCGTAGGGTTAGGCAGGTACTCACGTGGAGCACAATGTTCGCAAGGACAACCTGAAAACCCATGGCTGAAGGCCATGGTTTTACAACTCGTTTTGCAAACATTGATCTCCTCATAAAGTCCTGTCTAACTCTACTTGTGATGTAATATACTATTATCTTGATCAGTTTTCAGCTTGAAACTTTCAGCGTTGAATTATTGCAAACTCTCATTGTTCAAAACCAATTAATCTTAAATTGAAAGCATATATCGAAATCTTGAAAATGGCTTAGTTTCATTTTTTAATCTTTTAAAATCATATCGTTTGAAAATAATTATAATCTATGATGGAGAAACAATTAAAACCAATGATTAGTTGAATAATTAAATTTAACCTAAAATTTCCTCAATTACTGGAATAAATGTTCGAGCTTAAACAATTTTCAATTAAAAACTATAAATGACTGAATAAATCCCAATTCAAAGTCTTCGCTAATAATAAGGAATACTTAAAATTTTACACTTCAAAGTTTTGGAGGCTATAAAAATGAAAAATTTTATTCTGAGACTTAACAATTTGAATAATAACACTACCTAGCATTTAAAGCTAAAAATTAATTAATTTTACAACTTAAAAATGGATTATTTTCAAATTTAGAGCGTTTTAAAATTAAAAATTTGGAATTTAAATGTTTGAAAAATGGTACAATATTGAATTTAAAGACTTTCAAATTAAAAATTCACAGCTTTTAAAACATAAAATCAAAAATTTTCATTTCTATTTTTAAGTTAAGAGTTTTATATTTAGAGCAATGAAAATTTGGCAGATTCTCTGATTTCCTGAAAATCATTGAATTCTTCGAACTCTCTAAAATCCTTGATTTCCCTGAACTCCCTAAATTCCTGGAATACTCTGAATTTCTGTAGTTCATTGAATTCGTTGAACGTTTTAAAATTCCTGAAATTCTCTGAAATCCTAGAATTTTCTAAATTACTGAAAAATCTTTCAATCACCTGAATTCTCTGAAATCCTTGATTTCTCCAAATTCTGGAATATTCTGAATTCTACAAACGTTCTAAAATTCCTGAAATTATCTGGGTTCCTTGAAATTCTTTAATGTACTGAATTCCTTGAATATTCGAAATTCCATAATTTCACTGAATTCCGTAAATTCTCTGAATTCCTTAAATTCTTTGAATTCCTTAAATTCTCTGAATTCCTTACATTCTTTGAATTCCTTAAATTCTCTGAATTCCTTACATTCTCTGAATTCTTTGAAATCCTTGAATATTCAGAATTGCTTTAATTCTCTGAATTCCCAGAATTCCTGAAATATTATGAATTCCTGAAATTCTCTAAATCCCTTGAATTTCTGAAATATTCTGAAGTCTCTAAATTTCCTCAATTTCCTAAATGCTCTGAAATTCTCTGAATTCCCTGTAATCCTTGAATTTCCTGAATTTCTTGAATATTCTTAATTCCTTATATTCTCTGAATTCGTGAAAATCTCTGAAACCCTTAAGGTTTCTGAAATCTTTGATTTCTCTTAATTCCCTGAAATCCTTGAATATTCTAAATTCCTAGAATTCTCTGAATTTTTTGAAATCACAGAATCTCTTTAAATATTGTGAATTCCTGAAATTCCTTGAATTCTCTAAATCCCATGAACTCCTCAAATATTCTGAATTCTCTAAATTCCTTGAATTTCATAAATGCTCTCAAATTCTCTGAATTCCCTGTAATCCTTGAGTATCCTGAGTTTCTTGATAATTCGGAATTCTCTGAAATCCTATCATATTCTGAATTCCTCTGAATTCTTTGAATCATATTGAAGTCCATGGGATTCAGGGAGTTCTAATAATTTAAGAAATTACACGAATAAAAGGAATTCAGACAATTAAGATGAATTCAGATATATCTGGGAATTCAGAGGAATTCAGTTTATTTCATTAAACAAATTTAATTTAAATTAAAATTTTATTCGAAAAGATAAAAACCGAATATTTCTGAGGTAGCTTTTCAATTTTCCAAGTCCCTTTCCATATTAATATGTTAAAAAATTTACCTGCTGTGCGGGCACATTCTCATCGAACGCTTGGCGCTCGTTAATGTATTTACCTCGCGCTACGCGCCCGATCATTGTATATCCCCCACATTTCTTCATGAAACTTTTAAAATTAAAGGTCTGTCCACAACTGAAATTTAGTGATTGTGAATTCTCTTTTGTTAAAGCTCCTTCGGCTTTCACGAACAACTTCTCATCCAGCGTCTCGTGAGAAAAAAAAGATTGAAGAAAATTTTAAGATCTAATTTAAAAACAATTTGTGACCGCAAAATGTTTTTTTTTACATTATGTTTTGTGGGGTCAAAATTTGAATTTTCGATTTTTCAGAAAATTCAGAAAGTTGTTATGATAATCTTATAGGGCTTTCAAAAAGCAAAGTTTTTCTTCTTCTGACTTTTTCTCATAGGATTTTCGAATCCTAGAAAATAATGTTTTCAAAAATTTTGAAAATGCTCTAAATTTTTGAATTTTTATCCAAAAAAGCTGGCTAACAGACTCGTTCTTACTTTTCAGACCTTAAAATGATGTGCCAAAGCTCAATTCAATCTGATCATTTTTTCGAAAGTAATCGTGCCTACAGTCTATTACTACTACTACTACTACTAGACATACAGACACCTTCGTAAAAATTAATTTTTCTGACTCAGGGAGTCTCAAAAAGTGGATATTTGATAAAAACCGACTAAGTCTAATTTTCCATGAAACCAATACCTTCTCCTTAAGATGAAAATGTAAAAATTAAGTCATTTTGCTTGAAAAACGAAAACATGGATCTCAAATTATTTTTTTACTCATTAAACTATTCAATTTAACACATAGTAACCTTTTTTCATATTTGTATAATAATAATGGGCAATGCAATGTTTTCTGCATTCTGCAGCGCGCATACAATATTGCTAGTGTTTTTATAATGCATGATACACCCTAAAATAGAAAACGGACTAGCCCACATAATTAAGCAATATGCAGTATTTCATAAAAATCCATTCTATTACTTAACAGAACTATAAGTCAATCCTATATATCACAATCTGCTTTAATCAGCTATCCATAATTAATCCAGGCCGATAAATTTTGTCCTTGGATCTAAAATCAGATTCATAATTCACAAAATTACAAAATTCTTTTTTAAATAACCATGCCCTGGGAGCACTTGAAGGGGGCGCCAAATTGGCTCCCACCTGAGCTAGTTTAGTTTCTTCATGTAATAACTCAAAGCACTTATATGCAAATCGGTAATTTAAATTTTCGACTTATATGTTGTAACCAAGATGGAAGGCAAAATAGGCTTCTACCAATCGTGCCATGTTTTTCTAGAATAGTGCGCACTGATTTCCCATCACTTCCTGCTTTTCCATTGTAAGCAATGGGACTTGACCACTTATAAAAAACTTTTAGTAAACAAAATTTTATTTTCGTGAAAAAAAAATGAATTTCAAACAATGTTACTCATTTTATATTTCAAAATAGTTTTTCAAGCGATTTCTATGAATGCTAAGTGGAAAACATGAATTAAAACGTCATCCAATAATCTTGGCAAAGTGGAATATAAGACTTGAGTTCGAATAAAAGGATAAATATGATCCTTTTTATTTTTGAAAATACAATAAATATTTGTGATAAAATATCAAAAGCATTTCGTGAAAGCAATTTAAACGGTATACAAGTTTAAACTTACCATTTGAGTGTTTAGCGAGTACTTGCACTTTTGAATATAATGGATATAATGTAATTGAAATTGAATTGAATTAAATTTTTATTTATGAACATATGTAATATAATGATGAGTCAACAACATTAGAAATGATTTATTCAATTAATAACATTTAAAATATATATATATTTTCCAGAGGAACAAATATAAATTATAATTTTATAAATCGTTCAAGATCTTAATAGAATCAATATTTTAACATCTTTGCTTTAAATACTCTTGCACGGATAAAATGATAAAAGAGAGCAATTAGAGCAATTATTTTTTTATGTTTTGCACTGATTATAAAATAACATTTCTTGAAATATCAATTCAATTCAATTTCAAATACTTTATATGCATTATATATTCAACAGTGAGAGTACTCATTTGGTAAGTTTCAAATCTATTCTATATTATTCAAATTTTTCTTCAGGAAATTCTTTTTATATTTCAATATCATATTATTTATTATGTAAAAATGATTTTTTAATATTTTTGTTCAAAAATAGTTTTTGATCCTGAGTGCATTTGGAAATCAGTTTTAATTTTTCAATAAATATTTATTAAGGTAATAGAAACGACATCAATAAAAATGATGAACTTTATAATTTCATTAAATAATTTTTTATATATAAAAAAATTGTGTGCCATTGCTTTCCTCCCAGAACTGAACGATTCAAAGCATAATCGCGTTTGCCGAATCATCCTAAGTTTCATCTTTATTTTTATCTCGATTCTCATTAAATAAAGAATTTATCAGAGAATCTTTTTGTAACCAATATGAATATACCTACATAATCTTTCATTGAGACAGGTTATTTGTTTTTTTGCGGGTGAGGGGGGGGGGGCGCAATTTCAGTACTTTCCATGGGCGTCATTTTTCCTAGATACGCTACTGCATTCAGCAAGCAAAGTTCGAATGCATACCTAATTTTAAAAAATACTATAAATTTGCATGCATCTAGATTTGTGCAAAATAATCCTAATTTATGTATGCAGTGAATAACTTGATTAATTATGCGGAAGTTTGGATGCGTTTGCACTAGACGAATTTTTTTCGCGGTCATCACTTCACTTTCGTTAAGAAAAAGTCTTCGAGGTTCTGAAGAATCTTGAACGAAGAATTGGTGATGCAGAATAGTTGGCCATCAATTTTCGCAAAACGGGTTTTAGTTCGGGACACAGGCACAGCACGATAATGAAGGTCTGATTTAAAATTCAGAGAGGGCTGATAGTTATAGTTCAGAGTTTCTATTCTATCACTATATTTTGGCTTTTTCGTAAGTTTTATGGATTGTATTTTTCATAGCTTTTTTTAAATGTTTATTATTATCTGGTCCTGGTTTTGAACTAAACTACTTTTTAAATACTTTTATTTGGTCTCACGGTATTGAAAGCAAGATTTTTGAATAACGATGGGAAAAAGTTCCAAAATATTAACTATATGTAATTGTTGAGATTTTTTATATTTTTAATAAAGAATTGAAAATACATTTGTGTTCAAAAGTCTTTGGATTTTTATTTCCTAACATGAAAAATATAAGCAATTTAAAAATTCATTATTAAGCAAATTTTGAAATATTAGGTTCACAATTTTTTTGAAACAATAATAAATAATTAATAATTTGAATTGAAAGCGTATGAAAATATATATGGGTATATATATATATATATATATATATATATATATTTATATATATATATACCTATATATAAACGATTTTGAATGGAAGACATTCAAAACCAAACAATTTCAGATTAGGTAAAATTTTTAAAGAAAGGACAATATTTTGAATGGAAAAGGAACTGAACTTGTATCATTTTAAAATGAAAGCATTAAAAATTGATTCATTTAAAATTTAATTAATTTTATATTTTATAATTTAATTTTATTAGCAAAGAGTTGAAAGTTTATCACTTCTAATCCAAAGAGTTAAAAATTGAACCATTTTTTCCCACAATTTTTCAATTTTGACAGCTTCTGATTTCAAGATTTTCAATTTCAAACACTTTGAATTTCAAATTATTGAACTCTAGATGCTTTCATTGAAAAATTTTACAAGCTTAATTCCTTTTCATTCAATTCGAAATATTATCCTTTTTTCCAAATTTTACCTCATCTAAAATTGTTTGATTCGGAACATTTTCCATTCAAAATCGTTCCATATAATTTTTTTTTTTTTTTAATATAACAATTCCAACACGGCAAAAATGTAACAATTTCAAAACTGTAAAAATGGAACAATTTCAAAACGGTAAAAATTGAATATTTTCAGAGAAAAATTTTGTACATTAGATTATTCAAAATTTAAAGGAATTAAAATTTTATTATTTACAATAAATAGCGTTCAAAATTGAATAATTTCCAATTGAAAACTTTTGAATTCAAATATTTTTCAATTCGAAGCGATTGAAAGTTGAAATTGAAAACATGATTGAAAACTAAAATCAATGCTTCAAAATCAAAGTTCCTCAATTTGTAGAATTTTCAATTCTGATTGAAAAACAAAAATTATAATTCAACATTAAAATGAATGAGAAATTTTTTCCAAGATCAATAAATAAATTGAACGTAATTTACACCATTCAAAGTTTAAAACAAAATTAAGTTATAAATCTTTAAAATTAAATGATTTAAAACAACATATTTAAAACACATATTTATTGTAAAACTAAAAAAGTTTTTAGTCTCAAAGAATTATAATATAAAAACTTCTTTACACTCAAACCCTTACCAATTTAAATTATTTTAAGCTCTCTTCAAAATTCAATCATTTCAATTTCAATTGCAAAGTACTGAGGTATCAATTTCAGATAGATTGATTTTAATCTATTTTTATTTTAAACAACCCAATTTTTAACTTTTCAATTTCAAACCGATTAATTTCTCAAACTTCATTTAAAATTATTATTCGTTCTTGAAATCTTCCAATCAAATATTTTAGAAGTTTAAATGATTTTTTTTTCTAAATTTTTAACTAAAAATCGGACAATTTTAATATATTACATTAAAAATTAAAATGATAATATAAAAAAAGATTGCTTCATAATTCCAATGTTTTACATTGCACTTAAGTCTTCTAATTTGAGAATTTTTTTTAACTTGAGTTTGAAACTTTGAAATGTTTAATACTTTGTAAAATTATCAAATAAAAAGTAATTTCTCAACGCCTGGTTCTGAAATCTTCTAATTTTTAATGCTTAAATTTGTGAAATTATTGTCCTAATTTTTTTCATTGTTTTTGAATTTATTCTGTACGCATTAAATACAAAATTGTTTTATTATAAAGCTTTTTATCAGAAAATTATGGATCTTTCAGGTGTTTCAATTTGGTATTCTATGATTTCGCAGAATTTAAAAAACCAGATAATTTTTTACGCTTAAAATTGAAACCAAACAATTTAGAAATTATGAAATTTGAAACTGACTATCAAGACTTACAATACAAAATTTTGCAATTTGGAAAAATTTTAAAGAGATATTGTTCTGACATAAATAAAACATTGTGAAATTGGAAACCTCCAAAAAATTTAAAATAAAATATTTCAAATTTAAGCTTTTAAGGGCATGTGATACTTAGCCGTATTTGCATTTAGTTTCCCCACACTTTTTATCCAGAATTATTAATTTTTCAGAAAAATATTAGTGTCCAGAAGTCCGCGTCATTGGTTTTTACGTCTGGGCCCGAATGGGGAGTTTCACATTATGACTGTCTGAGGCTCTTCACTTGGGGTGATCGTTAGAGAGATTGATCAGCAACCTGGGTCGGAGCAGTGTTGCGGAACGAACGTGTTATTTAAATAAATAACATGGGAGTTCTACATGACAAAGGGCTTAATGGTATAATAATATCATTTTTGAATGACTTGAGAAACTTTTATTTTCTACTTTTGTATATTTTTTATTTTATTTTTTTATTTAATTTTCAACTTTTTTAAGCCGCAAAAAGCTGAAGCCTGTCTGAATTTGTTCGAAGGATATTTTTTGATAGGTTTGCAAACGTGAATTAAATTTTATGAAGTGACTTGATCAGGATAATAATAATATTATTATTATTATACCATTAAACCATTTCCCTTTCGGGGTGGGCGTGACTCGCTTGGTTGGAAAATAGTAGTATTGGGAAGGAGGTATAGATGTTTTAGATTGATCTGGAATTCTCGTGTTATTTATTTAAATGACACGTTCATTCCGCAACACTGATCCGACCCAGGTTGCTGATCAATCTCTCTAGCGATCACCCCAAGTGAAGAGCTCACAAGGTTGTTATGTGAGGTACCCCAGTCGGGCTCATAGCTATTTTTTAAAGAACAGCGATAGGGTATATTAAATAACCATGACAACTAATTAAGATTATCAACTAGAAAGGGAGGAACAACTATGGCAATCCGCTGGACCGCTCGGTTATCTGAAATGGTAATCCGTTGTAATCCGCCTAATCCAGTTTAATCCGCGTAATCCAGTGTAACCCGAGAATGTAATGTAATCCACCTGTAACCCGGGGTATTTCTAGTAATTCGGAGTAATTCAATTGTCATTCGGAGTAATCCTCTTGTAATCCGAATAATCCACTTGTACTCTAGTTCTAATATGGAGTCATCCTGTTCTCATTTGAAGTAACCAAATTGTAATTAGAAGTAATCCAGAGTAATCCAAGTAATCTAGGGTAATACACTTGTAACTCGGGTTAATTCAAGTAATTTCGAGTAATCCACTTGTAATATGCCGTAATCCACTTGTAATCCGAGTAATCCACTTGTACTCTAGTTCTAATATGGAGTCATATGCTGTTCTCATTTGAAGTAACCAAATTGTAATTGGAAGTAATCCAGCGTAATCCAAGTAATCTAGGGTAATACACTTGTAACTCTGGTTAATTCAAGTAATTGAGAGTAATCCACTTGTAATCCGAGTTCTCAATTTGTACTCTAGTTCTAATATGGAGTCATCCTGTTCTCATTCGAAGTAGCCAAATTGTCATTGGAAGTAATCCAGAGTAATCCAAGTAATCTAGGGTAATACACTTGTAACTCGGGTTAATTCAAGTAATTGAGAGTAATCCACTTGTAATATGCCGTAATCCACTTGTAATTCAGTTCTAGTATGAAGTAATGTATTTCTAATCTGAGGTAATTCACTTATAATCGACAGTAATTCAAACAACTCCGAGTAATCCAGGGTAATGGCCCTGGAACCCAGGGTAATTCGAGTAATTCAGAGTAATCCAGCTGTAATCCGGAGTAACCCACTTGTAATCCAGTTCTGATATGGAGAAATATAATACTAATGCAGGTTAATCCACTTGCAATCGGGAGTAATCCAGCGTAATTCACTTATAATCTAGATAATTTTGAGTAATTCAGGTAATCCAAGTAATCCACTTGTAATCCAGGGTAATTCACTTGTAGTCTACGTAATTCACAGTCATTTAGGTAATCCGAGTAATTAATTTGTAATCCAGTTGATCCGAAATAATTTACATAGATAATCCAAACAGATTTCAACTATTTTCTTTAAACAATTTTTTTTGCTTGAAAATTAATTTTTTTATTTTAAAATTTAACTATTCCATTTTTTACCAAATTTATCTTCTTCAGTTGAAAATTTAACTACTTGGTTGAAAGTTCAACAACTATGTTAAAAATTCAGTTTTCTGGTTGAAGATTCTTGATTTCAGTTGAAATTCGTTTAGTTTTTTTTGGTTAAAAATTAAATTTTTAAACTAAAAATTAAACTATTTAATTTTTTGTGAAAATTTTATCTTTCTTAGTTGAAATTCATGTGTTTAGTTGAATTTTTTTTTCTTAAATTAAGATTTTTGCTTTAAAATTCATCTTTTGGTTGATAACTGAACTATGGTTGAAAATTCAACTTTTGGTTAAAAATTTACGTATTTTGTTGAAAATTCGTCTGTTTTGGTAGAAAAATAATCTTCTCGCTTGATAAATTCAACTATTTCTTTGAAAATTTTCGTATATTTGTAGACAAATATTTTTGTTGCTTGAAAAATTCATCGGTTTTGTTGAAAATTTAACTATTTTAATGAAAAATTCAACTATTTTGTTGAAAATCCTCTTTTTTTTTTGGGGGGGGGGGGTAAAAATTAATTGTTTCAACTGGAAACTTAACTACTTCATTTTTCATTGTAAATTCATCTTTTTCAGTTGAAAATTCATCTCTTTGCTTGAGCTATCTTTTTCGCAGAATATAAACTATATGAAAATTCATTTTTTTTTTGTAAAAACTTAATTTTTCTAATTGAAATTGTAATTTTTCCATTTTTGGTTGAAATGATATCTTTTTCAGTTGAAAATTCAACTATTAGTTCAAAATTCGTACTTGTCGGTAGAAAATTAATCTTATTGTTTAAAAACTCATGTTTTTGGATGAAAATTAAACAATTTTAGTAAAAATTATACTTTAGGATTGAAAAGTCAACTATTTTGCGAAAAATTCAGCTTTTGGTTGAAAATTCTTTTTTTTTGAACTAATTTTTTAAGTGAAAATTAAACTTTTCCATTTATGATTGTAAAATCTTATTCAGTTGAAAATTGAGCCGTTTAATTGAAAATTCATGTATTTTATTAAAAAGTGTTTTTTTTTTTTTTGTAGAAAATTATTCTTCCTATTCGAAAATTTAACTTCTTGGTTGAAAGTTAAACTATTTTCTTAAAAATTCATGTTTTGGCTGGATATGCACAATTTTAGTTGAACATTAATCTCTTTGGTTGAAATATCTTTTTCGTAGAATTTAACTGTTTGAAAAAATGTTTTTTTTTTGTAAGAAATTAATTTTTTAAATTGAAAATTTATCTTTTCCATTTTTTGTTGAAAATTCAACTATTAGTTCAAAATTGTATTTTTCAGTAGAAAATTTATCTTCTTGCTTAAAAATTCATTTTTTTGACTAAGAATTAAACAAATTTGTTAAAAGGATCCTTTTTGGTTAAAAATTCATCATTTCTGGTTGACTTCAATTGCTTTTGATAAAAAATTAAAATCTTTTGTGTTTGAAATATCAATAATTTTTTTTTTGTTGAGAATTCATCCCTTTTAGTTGAAAAATCAACTCTATGGTTAAAAATGTATCTTTTTTAGTTGAAAATTCCACTACTTCGTTAAAAATTCATGTTTTCGGTTTGAGGCTCATCTATTTTTATTAGATGACATCTTTGCTGTTTTTTCGAAAGACGTCGTTTTTAATTGACCCAATTATTATAATTGTAAAGAAGATTTTTTTTGGCATTAGGGTCGATAATGTTTTGTATTGTGTTCTACAATTAATTTTTAAAAGGATATACTTGCAAATAGATATCCTTTTAAAAATTAATTGTAGAACACAATACAAAACATTATCGACCCTAATGCCAAAAAAAAAAATCTTCTTTACAATTCATCTATTTTGTTAAAAATTAAACAATTTTGTTAAAAAGCAATCCTCTTTGGTAAAAAAATTCGTGTGAGTCTATAGTTTAGGTGGAAGTAATTTACCATCATTTTATGTAATTCAGAGTAATCCACCTCCGCTAGACTCGCAAATGTTTTGAAAAAATTCAAGTCCGGCAGGTAATTCTTACAATTACCACGAGTGATGCGGAAGGATCTTCTACGTTCAACGAATTTAGAGAGGCTCTTCTTGATCTGAAAAAAGAGGAAGTTTTGTTCTCAAGGGCTGACCATGATAAAAAAAAACTGAACGTGGGCTTATTATTTGAGAGCAAAATGATCGACCTTCAGTCTGATCCCCTAATGCTAAATTTAGAGTTAAATCTTCTGAATTTTTTGCATACATTTAAGTTTATGAGTTTCTTTTTTACTTTCTGATATTTGAAATATTTTAGGTTATATCCCTCTTGGAAATGATTAGTTTAGCCTTTAGTTGATTTCTGAAATTTCTTGCTAGGTAATTTTTTTGTATTAGTATTATGGTTTATGGTGACTGGACATACCTTATGAGTATTTATGATTCATGTATTTATTTGATGTCGCAAGTTACAAACGTGCGTATTGATCAAAATCTGAGCAATCACAAATATAAGAGTACCCTTGACTTTATGAAGAATATTTGATTTATAGAGATGACTAAGAAAATGAATTTTTCAGAACGGAAACCAAGTCTACGACTTAATGTCTCTGTTTACAATGCTAAAAAAAGATTGAAAACATTAAAATCTAAACTAATAGAACCCTATAAGAAAATCCAACAATTTTTTGTTAAAAGTTCACTCTTTTTATTTGCAAACTCTACTTTTATATTTTTGGTTCACAATTCATCTCTTTTGGTTAAAAATTCTACTATTTGAGTGAAAATTTAACTATTTTGTTGAAAAGTCATCTTTTTTCTTGAAAACTTGTCTTTTTGGTTTGAAAGTTCAATTATTTTGCAGAGAATTTTTTTTTTGTTTAGTTCAATTCAACTGTTTTTGGTTTAAGATAAACATATTTTTGGTTTGAAATATCAAATATTACATTTTTCTTTAAGGAGAAACTTTGTTGTTGTAGATTCGACTCTCTTGTTGAAAGATTACAAATTTAGTTGAAAACTCGTTTTTTAGTTGAAAGTTAATTTTTTACACTGAAAATGTGACTATTCCATGTTTTGTTGAGAATTTGTTTTTTCGAGTTCAAAATCCAAGTACTTAATTGAAAATTTTACTAATTAGTTGAAAATTGAACTACTTTGTTGAAAATGATTTTTTTTTTTTGTAAAGATTCCAAATTTTACTTGAAAATTTATATCTTCAGTTGAAAATTCGTTTTTTTCTTGAAGATTGATTTGTTTAACAGGCAATTTAACTATTCCATTTTCGGTTGAAAACTTATCTTTCTTAGTTAAAAATTCATGTATTTTAGTAGAAATTTCAGCTTTTTTGGTTAAAAATTCATCTGCTTCCCTTAAAATTAATCTGTTTTGGTTGAGGACTTAACTATTTTGTTAAAAAGTCATTTTTCTCTTTTGAAAATTCAACTGTTTTCTTGAAAATTTGTCTCTTTGGGTTGAAAATTCAACTATTTTACAGATAATTTTTACATTCTCATAATTTATGATGGAATGTTTTTGATTCATGTGATTTTGGACATATCCAGTTTTTGTCAATTATCGATGTTTTGACAACCCCTGAGTCAGAAAAAATAGTTTTTACGAAAATGTCTATCGGCCTGTTTGTCTGTTGGTCTGGCTGTACGTTGTCTAACGATGCGACAACTTTCGAAGGAACTTTCTAATTCAAAATTCCTTTTGCACAGTGATTTGTGGTCCAAAAAGACAGGCCAAGTTCGTTAGCCAGCCTTCTATTGCCAATATTTATGGTTTTAGCCATAAAATATCAAACCGAGAAACGTGATAATTCAACTCTCCCACGAAACCACGCAAGATACAATAAATAGACAAGAGGCCAAAATCATCTGTTTTTAAAAGTTCTACATAAGTTCTCTTGACTGTTTTTTTTATTTGTAAAAACAAGACAATGAAAATACGTATGTTTTCATACCAATGGACATTATGAATTTTAATAATATGAATTTATTGAAATGATACATTTTTTAGGGTGGCTGAGAATAAAAAATAATACAAAATAAAAAACAAATATTAAAGTAATCATGATAAATGAAACTTGTACTTCATTTTGCAATATCTGAATAAGCAATCCCAGGCCGAGGTACAGAAATAAATGTAATATACATTTGATATAATAGTGTTGAACATAATGTAGAAAACTTCACATTTCGGACAAAATGGAGTGCGAAGCACGAGATACGTGATGAGAATATGTTCGTTAAGGCCGAAGGAGCTTTAACAAAAGAGCATTCACAATTACCAAATTACAGTTATCGATGCTTTGACCTTTCATTTTAAATGGTCTGCGTGCACAAATGTGGGAGAAACACAAAGACCGAGCGCAAAGCGCGAGAACCAACAGTCGCGCGCCCTAGACGCGCTCAAACTTGCGAAACATTAGTTGCAAATGAACCTACTTTGTTAAAAATTTATTTTTTTTGCTTAAAAATTCAAAATTTTAGTAGAAAAGTCATAACTTTGGTTGAAACATCATTTTGTTTATGTCTGTATGCACGTATGCATGTATATCTGTCTGTCTGTATGTATGTATGTATGTATGGCTGCATGGCTGTATGTATGTATGGCTGTATGTCTTCATGCCTGCATGTATCTATGTATGTATCTATGTATGTATGTATAAATGTATGCATGCATGTATGAATGTATGTATGAATGTATGTATGTATGTATGTATGTATTTATGTATGCGTGTCTGCATGTCTGTATGTATGTCTGTCTGTATGTATGTCTGTCTGGATGTATGTAAGTATGTCTGTATCCTGTAGGCACGATAACTTTTGAAAGACTAATCAGATTGTATCAAGCTTTGACACACGTATTTAGGGCATGAAAATCAAGGATGAGTATGTGAGCCAGCTATTTTAGATGAAAATTGAAAAAGTTATAGCATATGCAAAATTTTTTAATACATTTTTCTTTCAAGAATTGAAAATTCTATGTACGGCTATTCGTAGTACTCAGAAAGTTGAACAATTCATCTTTATGACTTTCTTCGATGAAAAGAAAATTATCAGAGTTATAGCATTTTCAAAAATCAAAGAAACAAATGAAAATTAAAATTTTAAGCCAAACAACGCACGATATGATAAAAAGTCAGGAAAAGGACAAACTTGCTTTTTGCAAGCCCTACCAGATTATTATAACGACTTTTTGAATTAAAAAAAAAAATCCAAAATTCAAATTTTGAGCGCACAAATAATAACGAAAAATAAACAATTCTATTTTTCTGTTAAACTATGCAAGATAAAAAAAAAAGATGAATAAACAAAAATTATGCATCCAAAAAAGATCTACAAATTCGTTATTAATCACGTTTTGATTTCATGCGTAGTTTTTGTTTTATACGTAAAACACAACATTAAAAATAAAAAAAATAAAATTGTTGGACAAACAACACGAGCTACCAAAAAAATAAATAGACGAAAGTTGTTCACTCAAAAAAGAGATACACATTTTTTTAAATTATTTTTTGATAAGACGCGTAGTTTTTGTTTTAATCGTGAAAAGTGACATTAAAAATAAACTAATTAAATTTTTGGAAAACAGAAACAATAACAAAATTGTTTTTAAATTAGACCTGAAAATTTGCTTTCAATATTTTTTTCTCACGAGATGCCTGATAAGGATGTGTTCGTTAAAGCCGAAGGAGCTTTAACAAAAGAGAACTCACAATCACTAAATGTTAGTTGTCGATGGTTTGACCTTTAATTTTCAAAGTCCTGTGCAAAAATGTGGGGATATACAATGGCCGAGCGCATCGCGCGAGGTAAATACATTTTCGAACGCGAAGCGCGAGATCCAACAGGTGCGCACCCTAGTCGCGCTCAAACTTTCGAGCGATGAGAATGTGCCCGCGTGGTGGGCAGATTTCTTTGAATTAATTTGTATAATTGAAAATTTAACTATACCATCATTGGTTTAAGACCTAACTTCCTTAGTTCAAAATTGATATTTTTCGGTAGAAAGTTAAGCTTATTTAGTTAAGAATGCAATGTTTTACGAAAAATTAATCTGTTTTGGTTGAGGATTTAAGTATTTTGTTGAAAATTTAACTATTTTGTTAAAAGTCATCTTTTTTATTGAACATTCCACTGTTTTCTTGAAAATTTGTTATTTTTTTTCGGTTGGAACTTTAACTACATTGTAGATGATTTTTTTTAATTCAACTGTTTTTGGTTTAAAAAAAATTTTTAATTTAAAATATCAAATATTACGTTAATCGTTGGGAATTAATAAGTCTTGGATGAAAATTCAACTACTTGGTGAAAGGTTGAACTACTTTCTGGAAAATTCATTTTTTTTGTTGAAGATTCATCATTTTAGCTGAAAATTCACGTCTTCTTTAATTGAAAATGGAACTATTTTGTTGAAAATTCATTTTTTTTTGGTTAAGATTAATTTTATTAACTGTAAATTTAACTGTTCCACTTGAAGATTAAAAAATTTTATTTCAAAATATATCTCTCTTTGGATGGAAATTCAACAATTTATTCGAAAATTTGTTGCTTTTTTTTGGTTAAATTTAACTTTTTTTATTTAAAATGAAAATCTGTTATGATTGAACTATCATCTACATATTGCATTTCACTACTTGGTTGAAAATTTTACTACTTGGTTGAAAGTTGATCTTCGTTGTTGAGAATTCATTTTTTTTAAAGATTCATCATTTTAGTTGAAAATTAAAGACTTCTTCATTTGAAAATTTATTTATTTATTTTGTTAAAGATTAATTTTATTAACTGTAAATTCAAATATTCCACTTGAAGATTCAAAATTTTATTTAAAAATTCATCTCTTTGGCTTTCGAAATTTTTTGTTTATTCTTAAATTCAACTTTTTTTATTTAAAATGAAAATCTGTTATGGTTGGAATATCATCTACATATTACATTTTGCGTCTTGAATTAATTCTTTTTTTGTTTAAAATTTAACTACTTGAGTGAAAGTTGATCTTCGTTGATGAGAATTCATTTTTTTGTCGAAGATTCATCATTTTAGTTGAAAATTCACGTCTTCTTTAATTGAAAATGGAACTATTTTGTTGAAAATTCGTTTTTTTTTTTTTTTTGGTTGAAGACTAATTTTATTAACTGTACTATTCCACTTGAAAATCAAAAATTTGATTTGAAAATATATCTTTTTGGATAAAAATGTAACCATTTTTTCGAAAATTTGTAGTTTTTTTTTTGGTTAAATTCAACTTTTTTTATTTGAAATCAAAATCTGTTATGGTTGAACTATCATCTACATATTCCATTTTGCGTTTAGAATTCATATTCTTCTTTTGAAAATTTCACTACTTTCAGCTCTTTGTTTAAAAATTTAACAATGTTTTCGAAAATTTGTTTTTCTTTGGTTGAATTCAACTTTTTTTATTTAAAATGAAAATCTGTTATGCTTGAAATATCATCTACATATTACATTTTACGTTTAGAATTCATATTTTTTGGTTGAAAATTTAACTACTCGAGTGAAAGTTGATCTTCGTTGATGAGAATTCATTTTTTCGTCGAAGATTCATCATTTTAGTTGAAAATTAGAAACTTCTTCAGTTGAAAACTTAACTATTTTGTTGAAAATTCTTTTTTTTTTTTGATTGAAAATTATTTTTTCAACTGCAAATTTAACTATACCAGTTGAAGATTCATAATTTTAGTTGAAAATTGATCTCTTTGGTTAAAAATGTAACTATTTCTTTGAAAAATTGTATTTTTTGGTTAAATTCAGCTATTTTTGATTTAAAATGAAAATTTGCTTTGGTTGAAATATTAACTACATGTTACATTTTGCATTGAGAATTCATATTTTCTGGTTGAAAATTCAACTACTTGGTTGAAAATGCAACCAATTAGATGAAAATTTAACTAATTAGTTTAAACTTGAACTACATCGTACAAAATTCATTTTTTTTTTGACGAAGATTCAAAAGCTTGTTTGAAAATTCATATTTTCGGTTAAAACATCGTTTTTTTAAATCAATTTGTTCAACTAAAAATTTAACTATTTCATTTTTGCTTAAAAACTTATTTTTCTTAGTTAAAAATTCATGTGGTTTGGTAGAAATTTCAGCGTTTTTGCTTAAAAATGCAACTCTTTTACTAACAATTATTCTGTTTTGGTTGAGGATTTAACAATTTTGATGGATGAAAATTTAACTACTTTGTAGATCATTTTTTTTAATTAAACCTTTTTTGGTTTACAAGAAATATATTTTTGGATTGAAATATGAAATATTACATTTTTCGTTGAGAATTAATCTTTTTTTTTTTTGGTTGAAAATTCAACTACTTGGTTAAAAGTTAAAATGCTTTGTTCAAAATGTATTCATCACTTTACTTGAAAATTTAACTTTTTGTTGAAAAATTCATATTTTTTGGTTAAATTCAACTATTTTTCATTACAAATTTAAGTCTGCATTGATTGAAATATTAACTACTTAGATAAAAGTTGAACTACTTTGTTAAAAAATATTTTTTTTTATATACATTTGTTTCTTTAAAAATTTACCTGCTTGGTTGAAACATCGTTTTTTTTTAAATTAATTTGTTGAATTGAAAATTTATCTTTTCCATCTTTGATTTGAAACCTATCTTTCTTAGTTAAAAATTCATGTATTTCGGTATAATTTTTAGTTTTTTCGTTTTCAAAAATTCAACTGTTTTGCTAAAAATTGATCTGTTTTGTGTTCAGAATTTAATTATTTTGTGATTAACCTTTTCAGCTTGAAAGTTCAGCTATGTTGGTAAAAAATTCAACTATTTTCTTGAAATATATTTTCTTGTAAACTTGTTGTTTTAGTTGAAAATGAATTTTTTACACTTCGTTTTTTTTACACTTTGTTTTTTCTGTGTTCTGTATATTATGGATAGACTTCTCAAATTCTCTACAGTGTAAAATCAAGGAATATTTTTGAGAACATTGTTAAAAATTTCATATAACTCTATCAGAAATTTTTACATTTGTCCTCAAAATCAGATTTAGATTTATCGCTATCAGATTGATCCAGTTTAAATCATACTATGAACTAAATCAATCAGCTAAATTCAACTGATTTTAAAAGAAGACGATTTGAAAAAAAAAAACATTTTACAGTAACATCACTAAATTCAATTTGAAATAAATTTGGGTGATTTGAAATAAATTTCACTGATGTCTGATGAATTCAAAGGAATTTTAATACATTTTATGGAATTGAAATCTAATCAAGCAGATTTTGTTAAATTTAATGTAATTCAACTATTTTTAGTTGAATTAAAGTATCCTGAATTAAATTTATATCGCGTAAATTCAATAGATTCCTAACAAATTTTTTGCGCAAATTATTAGCATTGAATTTGAGCTGAAATTTGAAAAAAGTAAACAAAATGTTAACAGTATTTTATTGCTGTGTACAAAATTAGAATCTCGTAAACTATAGGATCCAAAAATTGGAACGAATAATTAATTAAAGATCTGCATAATAGTTGAAGCGTTACCATTTTTCTTTGCGAAAGTCTCCTTGAGAATTGACCTTTCGGTGATATAGTATAAGGATATGTTATAATTGATCAACACCGTCTTCAGCAAATTTTGGATGTAATATAAGTAATTTTTTCATTAAAAAATCTTAATTATGTATTAATATTGTAAAAAATATATTATGCCCGAGATTGGATCAAATTATTAAAAATGAGTCTAAGAAAAAATAGTTGCAATATATAATTTACATTTAGAATTAAGAAAAGCACGAATGGTTAATTACACGGATTTTTGGTGTACAGTAGATCAAGGGCGGATCCGAAAAATGTTTGGGATGTTGAAAGAACTTTTCTAATTGAATATAATAATAATAAATATTACAGGTCAAACATCGACAACTATCATTTGGTGATTGTGAATTCTCTTTTGTTAAAGCTCCTTCGGCTTTAACGAACACATTCTCATCACGTATCTCATGCTTCGCACTCGATTTTGCCCAAAATGCGAACTTTTCTGCATTGAAGTCAACTATATTATATCAAATGCATATTATATTTATTTATGTAGTGAGAAAACAATGTGCAACATTGTCCTAAATGATGAAAGATTAGAACAAGTTGATAAGTACGTATATCTGGGTAGCATTATTAAGCATTTTATTGCATCTTGTGTCGTTTTTCTAAAAACTTAATTTATTTTCAATGATAATTTTTACGATTAAAACAAAAACTGCGCGTCCTACCAAAAAATGATTCATAACAAAATTTTGAATCTTTTTGCAGTGAACAACTTTTATTTATTAATTTTTTTCGTACCGTGTGTGATTTTTCTAAAAAAATTACTTTTTATTTTTAATGTTATTTTTTACGATTAAAAAAAAACTGCGAGACCTATCAAAAAATGATTAATGAGAAATTTGTAGCTCTTTTTTGGGTTAGCAAATTTTGTCCTTTCAGTTTTTTCATAGCTTGTGTCGCTTGTCCACTTTATTATTTTTTTAAAATGTTGTTTGTTACGAATAAAACAAAAACTACGCGTTCTGTCGAAAAGTTATTCATAACGAATTTGTAGAATCTTCTTCGGTGCATAATTTTTGTCATTTTATATTTTTCCGCATCTCGCATAGTTTGGTCACAAAATGGAATTTTTTATTTTTCATCTTTTTTTTGGTGGTTAAAATCAGAATCGTTGGTAAAAAAATGCTGGTTAATAAACTTGATTATTCTTTTTGTTCCCTAAAAACGTTTGCCCAAGCAAAATCTAATCCGATTATTCTTTCAAAAATTATACGCTATACAGACGACAACGAAAGCGACGACGAGATGCAATCGTAAAACCTGTTTTTTCGGATTCAGGGGGTTTCGATACGTTGAGATTTGAAGAAATCCGCGATAGTCAGTTTTCACATAAAACTAATACCTTCTCATAATGATGATACTGTAAAAACCTGAAAGCACGTGCATATTGTTTTGTGGAAAATTCGTCCGTTTGGCTCAGAAGTTCAACAAGTTGATAAAAAATTCACCTGTTTTGTACAAAATTCGCTTTTCTAAATTAAAAATTATTGTTTTTGAATGAAAATGTATTACATTCTTATAATGATAATAATAATGATTGATTGTGAATTCTCTTTTGTTAAAGCTCCTTCGGCTTTAACGAACACATTCTCATCACGTATCACTCTAATCACACTAAATCACACTAATCGGATGGGTTGAAATTTGACACACAGTTTGAGGCATAAAAAGAAAGATCGAGTTCGATAACCAGCATTTTTTGACCAACGGTTCTGTTTTTAACCACTAAAAAAATAATAAAAAATAAAAAATTTCATTTTACGTTCGAACTATGCAAGATATGAAAAAAAGACTAACAGATACAAATTATGCTTCCCTCCTCCCAAAAAAAGATCTAAAAAAGTGTTAATAATCACTTTTTGATAGGACGCATAGTTTTTGTTTAAACCGTAAAAAATAACATTAATAATAAAGAAATTAAATTTTGAGAAAAACGACACAAGCTAGGAGAAAAATGACTAGACGAAAGTTGTTCACCCAAAAAAGAGCTACAACTTTGTTGTCAATTATTTATAAAAATAAATATAGAATAAAAATAAAAAAATTAAATTTTTGGAAAAACGACATAAGTTACGAAAAAAAATGAAAAGACAAAAGTTGATCAAGCAAAAAGGATCTACAAATTTGTTATGAATTTTTGTATAAAAATAAAAGAAAACTTAAAGAAAAAAAACGTTCTGGAAAAACGACATAAGATACAATAAAATTTTATTTAACAAAATTTTTCGCTTAAATTATATCTACAAATTTGCTAAGAACAACTTTACGCCAGGATGCGTATTTTTTGTGTAAATTTAAAAAATAACATTGAAAATAAACATTGATGAATAGCATTGAAAATAAAATCATCAAAATTTAAGACTTTTTATGTTAACATGTTTAAAATTGAGCAGTTTTCAATTGTAAGTCTTTAAAATTGTAAAACTTTCAATTGTAAATTTTTAAAATTAACAAATTCTTAATTTTGATAATTTACAATTAAAACTTCTGTAATTTTGGTCCTTTACATTTTAATTTTCTTTGTCAATTCGGAAGATTCAGAATTGAAAACTTTTCTTCCGATTTTCAAATTCATCAAAGTTAAAATTTTTTATACATCTTTAAAATTAAAGAGTTTTTAATTATAGATCTTCAAAATTGAAGAATTTTAAATTCAGAGTCATCACATTAGAGAATTTCTAATTTGAAGTCTTCAAAAATGAACCATTGCAAAACAATATTTCAATTTACATAACTTCAAAATATAAATCCTTAAAATTAAATAATTCTTAATTTTATTTTCTTAGAATTCAAGAATTTTCAATTGTAACTCTTAAAAACGTCAGAACTTCGTATTTTCTACCAAACAGTTAAATTTTCATCTTGAAAATATGAATTATCAACAGAAATGTTAATTTACGATCAAATAGGTGAACTTTTAACAAAGAAGATTATTTTTTGGCAAAAAAGACGAATTTAAAAAAAAACAATACATTCTTAACCGGGAAAAATCAATTTTCAATTTAAAATATCAATTTTCAACCCAAAATGGAATAGTTACATTTTTCAGTTAACAACTAGCTGTGAATTCGATCTGGAAGTTTTCACTTCGTTTGTATTTACAATTATATGGTGCTCATTTCTCGAGCACTGTGCTTCCCGTTAGCAAATGTATTTGCTGCCTCATAGAGGAAGCGTTAGTTATTATTATTATTATACCATTAAGCCATTTCCCTTTCGGGGTAGGCGTGACTTGCTCGGTTGGAAAATAGTATTGGGTATATGGGTGAATTGGTGTAGAGTATATAGGTATAATTTAGATAGGTATATAGGTGTAAAGTAGATAGGTATATAGGTGTTAGGTATATATGTTTTAGATTGATCTGGAATTCTCGTGTCATTTATTCAAATGACACGTTTATTCCGCAACACTGCTCCGACCCAGGTTGCTGATCAATCTCTCTAGCGATCACCCCAAGTGAAGAGCCTCACAAAATTGTTATGTATGGTTCCCCACTTGGGTCCATCAGATTCCAAGGTCTTGGTTTCAGGCTTCATTCATTCTATTGTCACTCTGTTTACAAACTATTTGTCGCCACACTTTTCTGTCCTGGCATACTACTCTAGCTTCCTTCACGTCCATGCATTTTTTCATGCAAGCTCGTGTGTTTCTATGGCTTCTTACGTCTCTTCGGATTAATGTCTCATTTACCGATTCTAACCATTCTTTCGGCGGTCTACCTCTAGGCATTCCGCCATTTACTTTACCTTTGTACACTTGTTTGTTCAGTCGCTCATCTTTCATTCTTTCAAGATGACCGAACCATCTTAACTGATTTCTTTCCCATGCGTCAACTATTGTCTCTTTTGCACCACATTCTTTGAGGATTGTCTCGTTTCGGACTTTATCCATCAGTGTTTTCCCGCATATTATGCGCAGAGGTCTCATGCCGATCGCGTTAATTTTACTCCTGTCCTTTTCTTGACATGTCCATGTTTCGCTGCCGTATAGTACAGTCGGTATGAATATAGAATTATGTATCGCCATTTTAGCTTTTTTTGATATGTTTTTATTTGTTAGGATGGACCCTGCTCTACCGATAACCTGCTTACCCTTATTTGTGCGCCTATCTAACTCCCCATCTATTTTTCCGTCGCTAGTGAATAGACTACCTAGATATACGTACTTGTCAACTTGTTCTAATCTCTCATCATTTAGGACAATGTTGCACATTGTTTTTTCACTCTTTCCCTCAAACACCATGATTTTTGTTTTATTTACGTTAATTTTGTGTCCCATGTCCTTCATGCTTGTATGAAGTTTATTCAACATTCTTTGCAAGTCCTCGACTGATTCTGCCATAACAATCTTGTCATCTGCGAAAGCTAACCCACGTGCCTCAACTGTTTGGAGATCTACACCTTCTTCGTCGAAGAGTGCAGTTCTTAGACACTTATCCATGAATATGATAAATAGCCACGAGGACATAACGCATCCTTGTTTCACGCCTTGCGTAATATCGAACCAGTCACTCAGTTTCCCGTTTACCCTTACGCTCGCTTTACTACCTGTATATCTTGTTTTTATTGCTTGCAGGAGCCCTCCATTTACTCCGTACTCTTTAAGAACTTCCCAAAGTTTACTTCTATTTACCGTGTCAAATGCTTTTTCTAGGTCAATAAATGCACAGAAAACTTTCTTTCCTACTCTCAAGCTTTTTTCTGTGATCTGTCTTAGGCTAAATATCTGATCTGTACATGATCTTCCTGGCATAAATCCACTTTGGACTTCCCATATTTTTTCTTCTGTGATTTCCATTACCCTACGAATAAGTATTTTTGAGTATATTTTACTTACGGTACTTAGTAGGCTGATACCTCTGTAATTGCTGCAGTTGCTTTTGTCTCCCTTTCTTTTGTATATTGGTACGATAATCGCTTTTCTCCAATCGTCTGGGACTTTTCCTATCTCGATACACAAATTTATCAATTCGCACAACCTGTGAGGCATGTACTCGCCACCGTATTTAAGCATTTCAGCGCTAATACTGTCTGCACCAGCAGCCTTACCGTTTTTCAAATTCTTTATTATGTCTCTGACCTCAGTGACGCAGACTTTTTCAATTGGGTTTTCTAATGCATTATGTTCTATGTCGCAGTTTTGTTGTCCTATATCTTCACCTCCTAATAGTTCTTTAAAAGAGTCTTTTAAAGCGTCTACTATCCCGTCTATATCATATAGCATTTCACCTTTGCTGTTTCTCATGCTGGCAAACTCTGTACTTTTACTTTCCTTCAACTGTTTATATAGTAGTTTCATTATTCCTCCAAAGCCGTTTTGTATTTTGTTCTCTTCTTCTGTTCTGATTTTCTCTTTACTATCTTTGACTAGTCGTTTAACTTTCCTATTTTTGTGTCTGTAATCATTCTTGAGCCTATTTCTCTCATCATCGCTAAGACCTGTCATGTTCAGCGTTTTTTTGTGCGATTTTTCTTTTTCTTTTTGGGCTGCCGCAATTTCATCATTCCACCACGCATCGCCAGACTTCCTCCCTACCGTTGCCGTACCACACACTTCAATCGCACTTTTAACAATGGTATCCCGTAATAAAGACCACGCGCCCTCTATATCTTTATTCCTTTCAAGCGGCTCCCAAATTGCCTTATCTATGCGTTCGTTTATCTTATTCTGAAAATCTATTCGCAATTCCGGTTTCTGTAAATCTTCAACCCTGATTCGCCTTTGTTTCGTTTGTTTGGTTCTCTTTCTTCTCCATCCCCGCCCTAAGTTCATTCTGGAGACTAAAAGGTAATAATCAGTATTGCATTCGGATCCCCTCATGACTCTTGTATCTATAACTAGTTCTCTTAGTCTTTCATCTGCAATAACGAAGTCAATTATACTGCGATTATATCCTTTACACCAGGTGTAAGTGTGGATCATTTTATGTCGAAACCAAGTATTTGTAACAAATAGGCCCTTTTCTAAGCATAAGCTAACTAACTTTTCCCCGTTATAATTTTTTCTTGGATCCCCAAATTTACCTAGTACCCTTTCTGTATCTGTATCCTGACGTTGAACGCCGACCCATCCGTTCATATCTCCTAATAGAATTATTCTTTCACCTTGATCGCAAGTACTTATTGTGTCATTTAAAGTGTCCCAGAAGGCGTCTTTGACTTCTCGCGGTTCACTGTCAACTGGGGCGTAGCACGCTATGATAAATAACCTTCTGATTCCTACCTTCATTCTAGCCCACAACAATCTGGGAGATACAAAATCATGATCTTTAAGATGCTGTCTTGCTTTTTCATTCATAATTAAACCGACCCCTTGACTACGATTTGATTCACTATCTACTCCTGACCATATTTCAAAACCGCCTTTCAACACCCCATTTTCTATCTTTGTACTTTTGCAACCCTTTTTCTTCGTCTCAGGTACACATAAAATATCTAGTTTCCTTGCATGCATAGTTTCTCGTGGTTCTCTTACTTTAAGGTCATTCACTCCTCTAGCATTCCAGACACCCAGTCTCCATTCATCGCCTGAAACTCGACTTTTACGTTTACCGTGTGTATGAATTTCGTCAATCCAAGTTTCAGTCCATTCCGAGGCTACTTTATTGTTTGTATTATTCATGTTTAGATTGTACACCCAACTATCACCTTTATGCGCGAAATTTGTTTTGCGAGCCGAAATCATGTCCAAGTTAAGTGATTATTCGTCGTACGGTGGATAGTCTATCTGTAACGTCAGTCCCACCAATACTTCTGTTACTGTGTGTGTGGGGCGGGAGGTGAGGACAGAGAAAGGAAACCGAGAGTCTCAATTGGTTGGTGATTTATGCTGAGAAGGTTACCAGCCTTAAGCAGCGTTGTATTTGATAGGAGTTAATATGTGCCCAAAGCCGAATCCTGGCCTACCTCTAAAACATGAGCCAATAAGTCCTTTTTTTTTTTTTTTTTTTTTAATTTGAAAAAGAGTTATATATAGATATAGATGAAATTTGCTTCTGGTTGAAATATTAAAATAGTTATAATAATTGAATTGCAAATTTTCGAACTTTCAAAAACTTCAAATTCTCTCAAATCTCAATATACCTCAAAGTTTTTGAAATACCGTGAAATTTGCTCATAAAAGATGCTAAAAAGTCGCAAAAATCTCATGGAATCCTATATTTCTTGAATTCTGAGATCCAAAACGTCCCAAAGTTCCCGGAAAATATTTCCAAATTCTCTCAGATCATTGGATTGAAAATGAAAAGTCGCTTATAATGTTTTAAAACAAAGAGAACTTTCAACCAAAATAAATGGATATTGTGTTTTAACGTAATTTAATTTATGATATATAAAGAGTGTAACCCCCCCCCTCCCCCCCGCAACACAAAGAATAGTTCAATTTCAAAA
>CAKNYM010052578.1:331772-376005 GCA_932195095.1 Andricus curvator
TTTTCAACAAATAAAAGTTATGACTTATCCTGCTGTTTAACTGGGATCCGGCCTTTTGTCTTCAAAGAACTTCTTCATTTTTTGAGTGGTGATTTGGAAAAAGAGATGGATTAAATAACGTGTTTTCGAGAAAGAAATGACTGAAAAATAATCGTGCAGAAATAGATCGGTTAAGTGGGCTTTAGGATTTTATTTTGAAAGTGAGAAAATCGACCGACCGCGGTGACGCCATAATTTAGACTGAATACGCAGGAAATAGCCTTTTTTTTGTTCACTGTGTCAAGTGTCCATGTGTCCACGTTAGAAAAATACGAAAAGAAGAATCTAGACTCCTTAAATTTCTTCGAATTTCCTTCAACCACTGTATTAATTTGAAAATTCGTTAAAATCATTTAAAATATCACAAAGAACTCGAAAATTCTCTCAAATTAGGAAAGATCTCAATATACCTCAAAGTTTTTGAAATACCGTGAAATTTGCTCATATAGAGGAAGCGTTAGTGATTTTTTAAATAATAGACAAACTAAACTTTTCATTTTGATCAATTTAAAAATAGAAATTCACAAAAAATACAAAATCACAAAATAATACAAACAATTTTGAAAATATAATGACAAATCAGAAAAATCCAATTTTTTATTTGCAATGGTAATTTTTCGAGCTGGAAAAGGGAAGGGAAAAGTGCTGTCGCACCCTATCCCTCTTCCAGCTTTATGATTTTTTTTTTGCAAAAATGGGTAGAATTATTTTATTTGGAAATTTATGTTCAAAAAGTCCTTCCTGTTCATGCATCAACTTTGAATTATCTCGATGAAAAAAGTTTTTCTGTTTGAAACGGATGTTTCAAATATTATAAATGAGCATAACTGCCTTACTCTTCAAAAAAATGTGTATGAACATTATAGGTCAATCGATTTGCCTCGAATCAAGGAATCTTTTTCGTTCTTGCATCAATTTTGAATTATTTTAGTGAAAAAAGTTTCACTATTAAAAACCGTTTTTTCAAATATTATGCATTACCATAGCTTCCTTACTTGTCAGTAAAATGTATCAATACTGTAGGTCAATCGATTCATCTCGAATCAACACAACTTTTCTATTCTCGCATCAACTTTAAATTATGAGAATGAGAAAATTTTTACTATAAAAATCGATTCTAAAAATATATAAATTACCATAACTTCCCTACTCTATGATCAAATGTATCAATATTATAGGTCAATCGATTGGTCTCGAACCAAGGAATCTTTTATGTGCTTGCATCAACTTTGAATTATTTTAACGAAAAAAGTCTTACTATGAAAACCGAGTTTTAAAATAGTATAAAGTGTTAAAAAAATGCAATAAATATTTTTAGAAATCCTTCAGTCAGTTTCAAGATATTAGTGGTGAAAATAAGTCCTTCAAATTCCATCAATTTATCTGCCACCGTTTTCAAGTTATCGTGTTCACAACAAAGTGTGACATCCACAGACACATCCGGACAATTGCTTAGAACATTGTATTAGACATTTTCAAATTGAGGAGAGTTTAATTAAATAAATGAAAAAATTTTCAAAAATGTTACCAGTACAAAGCTTCCTCCGTGAGGAAGCAAATTAATTATCAACAAAAAAAAAACGAATTTGCAGCAGAATCATTAAATTTTTAACCAAAAAGTTGATTCTTAAATCAAGAAGATTAATTTTTTATTTAAAAAGATGAATTATCAACAACATACCCGAATTTTCAACTAATGACTTGAATTTTCACCTGAAAAAGATGAATCATCAACCGAGCAGTTGATTTTTTAACTGAAAAAGATAACATTTAAACCAAAAAGCGAAAGGTTAAATTTTTAGTTGAAAAAATTGATTTTAAATCAAAAATTAAACAAATTTTCAACAAATTAGTTGCATTTTCATAAAAATAATTGAATTTTCAACCAAATAGTCAAATTTTTCATCAAACTAGATGAATTCTAAACCCAAAATATAATGATAGACTTTTCAACCAAAAAAATTAAATTTTCAACCAAGAATAATTAGATTTTCTGATTGGGAAATTTCTTGAAAACAGGGGGGAAAAAGAAGTATTTATTTATTTATTTATTCACCATTTAACTGTAATGTTGCAGGGTCATCTTTCACAAAATGCGCAAACTTTGTTAAAATTCATGATCGGGAAACGCATTAATCAATGTTCTCGAAAAAAAAAAAAAAATTGTCTGAAGAATTTTTTATTTTTTATTTAAAAATACGAGGGGGGTCAGCTTCAGTGTCACATGACATGTCAAGGGGGTTTCACCGAAATTTCGCATGTGTTCAATTAGGAAAATATTTAATTTTATTCAACAAAAATTTGTTAACCCTTCTGTAATATTGTGTCGATTTTAAGAATAATTATGCAATTAAAATTGTTTCATTGCCATTTAAGCCAATAAATAAATATCAAAAGTGAGTGTCAAAGGCACAAAACACTTTAAAACCCTCAAAATACCAAAACGACTCACCTGCTATCCCTAGCTGCTATCCGTAACGGCACGTCAGGTTGCCGCACACAGAATGTAATGAATAATTAATTTTCGATTGTGAAATTAATTGAATTATTATTATTTCTATTCTCACTCAACACATTTCACGTGTATGGATCAAATAACTTGATAAGAAATTAATAATCTACTTAAAGTTGAACTTTTTTATGGTGAGCACCCGGATATCCGGGTGTGAACACAAGGGTTAAACCGAAAAGGAATTTTCTTACTCTAATAGAAAAGTTTTTTACATTCTCATCCTATAATGAAAAGGTATTAGATTTGTGTAAAATTTGACACCCCCTCCCCTTTTTTTGTCAAATGTCCACTTTTTGAGACCCCCTGAACCCAAAAAACAGGTTTTTACAAAATTTCGGTTTGTTAGCCTGTAGATTTTTAGTTTGTTAGCACGATAACTTTCAAAAGAATTGACCTATTGGATTGGGCTGTGGTATACTTTTTGAGTGTCCTTAAATGAAGGTCAAGTTCGTTAGCCAGCCATTTTTAATGAAAATACAAAAAGGTAGCACATTTTGAAAATTTTTGAGAACACTTTTTTTTAATATTCAAAAATGTTATGGACGGATATTATTGGTACTCAAAAAGGCGAACAAAATATTGTGATGACTTTTTTTGATAGAAGAAAAATTACTGAAGTTATAGCATTTACAAAATTCCAAAAAACAAGCGAAAATGAACATTTTAAGTCAAACAACGCGCGATATGAAAATAAGTCAAACTATACGAGATACGAAAAAAGATGAATAGACAAAAATTGTGCACTCAAAAAAGATTTACAAATTTGTTTTAAATCACTTTTTGTTGGGAAGCGTAGTTTTTGTTTCATTTGTAAAAAACTGATTGAAGAATAAAATAAATTAAATTTTTGGACAAACGACACAAACCACGAAAAAAATCAATAGACAAAAGTTGTTCACTCAGAAAAGAGATACACATTCTTTATTCATCAGTTTTCGATAAGATGCGTAATTTTGGTTTCAATCGTGAAAAATAACATTAACAATACATTTTTTTTGGAAAAACAAGGCAAGGTACGAAAAAAAGATGAATAGACGAAAGTTGTTCAACCAAAAAAGATCTACAAATCTGTTGGAAACTTTTGTTATAAAAATACATTTTAAATTTAAAAAAAAATAACTTTTTGGAAAAACGATACACGTTCAATAACATTTTATCTAACAAAATTTTTCGCCTGAATTACATTAACAAATTTTCTTTAAACGACTTTACGCTAGGATGCATATTTTTGGTTCAAATCGTAAAAAATAACATTGAACATAAATAAATTACATTTATGGAAAAACGACACAAGTCGCAATAAAATGCATGATAACAAAATTATTGTTATATAGGATGCGCACTTTTTTCAATTATAAATACAAGACAAGGAAAATGCGTATGTTTTTAATATCAATGCATATTATGGATTGTAATAATATACATTTAATGAAATGATATAAAATTTTCACGTTAGCTGAGGATAAAATTAAATGCAAAATCAGGAACAAATATTAAAGTAATCATGATAATAACAATTTGTACTTTATTTTGCAATATCTAAATAAGCAATCACAGGCCGACGTACAGAAATAAATTTAATATACTTTTGATATAATAATGTTGAACATATAATGTAGAAAATTTCGCATTTTGGACAAAATCGAGTGCGAAGCACGAGGTACGTGATGAGAATGTATTCGTTAAAGCCGAAGGAGCTTTAACAAAAGAGAATTCAGAATCACCAAATTACAGTTGTCGATAATTTGACCTTTAATTTTAAAATTTCTGTGCAATAATGTGGTGGAAATACAAAACCGAGCGCGCAGCGCGAGGTAAATACATTATCGAATGTAAATTCGATAATAAATAAATTTAATTGCAAAATAGTGAAGATTTATACTGCTGGTAAATAAATTAGTGGGTTTTAAAACTTATTTAGAGAGATGATTTCTAGGAATTTGTATCACTATCAGCGAATGCAACAATTTTCTTATCACAGAGTCAATAAATCTCGGTAAGGGGATCGATAAATCAGCAAAATTTGGTCTGGCGCTCAACGTAACATTACCATTCCTCTTTTCGCGTCACCTGACACTTTTGCTCTGAGTTCAACATTTTATGTACTCACCACACTGGAAATTTCGGCATGTGAGATTGTCGTTTATAAATTGAATATTCTTTGAAATAAAAAACCGTTCTTGTTTATCATGTATACATTGATCCATAATACTCTCTCGGATTATAAAAAATACATCAAAATTCATATAAATACAAGACATTATCGGCTCAGTCTTGCGAAACGATGCATTTTGCTTCGTAAATTCGTACTTTTTACGTAACATGTCTGCAGCTTGCGTATGTAATATAAATTACACCTTTGTCTCACTTTTAAGGTTTGTGAATTCGTACATGGTGTTTTACGTTGCATTTTAAGATATCTAATTACATAAAAAACAACAAAGGCAAGTCCACATACTACGTTACAAAAGAACAAATTTTCAACTAAACAGTTCAATTCTCGACCAAAAAAGTTGACTTTAACAAGATGGTTGAATTGTCAACAAAATAATTGAAATTTCAACAAAATATTTCATTTTTTTCAAATAGCTGAATTTTAACCCTACAAAGAATAATTTTCAGCCAAAAAGATTAATTTTTAATAATATACATGCATTTCCAAGAAAATAGTTGAATTTTCAACTAAAGAAGAGATATTTACACACAAAAATGAAATAGTTAAATTTTTAATTAAAAAAACTAATTTTCAATAACAAAAAAACAAATTAGCAAATAGTTGAATTCAACAAAAGATACAAATTTTTAACAAAATAGTTGAATTCTCAAACAAAAAGATGAATTTTTAACAAAATAGTTGAATTCTCAAACAAAAAGATGAATTTTCAACAAACAGGATTAATTTTCTACCCAATTAAATGAATTAAAAAAAGTTTATTTTTCAAGCTCAATAGTCGCATTTTTAAGAAAACAGTTGATTTAGAAACCGAAAAGAAGAGTTTTCAACAAGAAAGTTAATTTTTAATCAAGAAAGTTGTATTTCAGACGAATTAATTGAATTTTCAACTAGAAACATTAATTTTCAACTAAAAATAAAATCTTTAAATTTTCAGGTCAAAAAACTAATTTTCAACAAAGAAAAATCGAATTTTGAACCATTTTAATCCAACGAAAAAAGACAAATTATTGTATAAATAGTTGGATCCTCAAACAAAATAATCAATTTTCAACAAACAAGTTTAATTTTCTATCAAAATAGATGCATTTTTAACGAAATACATTAATTTTCTACCAAATAGTTGAATTTCTAACTTATAAAGGAAACATTTTTATCCAAAAATGCAATAGCGTCATTTTCAGATAAAATTTTTAACTTTTATATCAAAAAACGAATTTTTAACAAAATTGTTAAATTTCCAAAGAAATATTTAAATTTTTAACGAAATAGTTCAATTTTCCACCACAGTAGTTGAATTTTCAAACCAAAAAGACGAATTTTCTACAAAGAAATTGAATTTTCAACCCGAAGATATATGAATTTTCAACAAACAAATTAACTCACGACAAAATAGTGGAATTTTCAAATAATATGATGAATTTTCAAGAAACAAGATAAATTTTTTAACAAATTAGACGAATTTTTAAACCAATAGTTAAGTTCTTAAGCTAAAAAATGGAATGTTTTAGAAAACAGTTGATTTTTAAACCGGAAAGAAATAATTGTCAACCTAAAATACAATAGCTACATTTGCAGATAAAGAATGAACTTTTATAACAAAAAAACTCATTTTTTACAAAAAAGTTAAATTTATAAATAAATATTTTAATTTTTGAATAAATAGTCTGATTTTCTACCATAGTAGTTGAATGTTGAATAAAAAATGTGGAATTTTCAATCCAAAAGTTTCTTTTAAACCAAATAGTTTAATTTTTTACGAAAGTCTTGAACTTTCAAGTCAAAACCATGAATTTTCTACAAAACAGTTAAATTTTCAACTTGAATATATATGAATTTTGAAACGAAAATGTTAATTTGTGTCAAATTAGTTGAATTTTCAAATGACATGATGATTGTCCAACAAACAAGAGTAATTTTTTACCTAAATAGACCAATTTTTAAATAAATAGTAAAGTTTCTAAACTAAAAACTTGAATGTATTAGAGAGCAGTTGAGTTTTAATCCGGAAAGGCAAAATTTTCAACCAGAAATGTAATAGATACATTTTCAGACGAAAAAATTAATTTTTGAAACAAAACAAAAAAACGAATTTTTAACAAAGTGGTTAAATTGCCAAATATTAATTTCAATTTCTAACGAAATAGTTTAATTTTCTACCACAGGTATTGAATTTTAACCAAAAATATATTATATCACAACAAAAAAGTTAATTTGCGACAAAATAGTTTTATTTTCAAATAAAATGATAAATCTTCAACAAAAAACTGTATTTTTTACAACTTAGTTCCACTTTAAACCAAGTAGGTTATTTTTCAACCAAAAAAAAATTTCAACCAAATCAAAAACAGTTGAATTCAACAGAAAAAACGAATTAACAAAATAGTTGAATCCACACTTAAATCATATTAATTTTGAACCGAAGAGAACGAATAATCAAAAGAAAAGCATGAGTTTGCAACCGGGGAAGATCAATTTTTAATTTTAAATACCGATATTTAACCATAAATGGAATATTTTTAATGAAGAAAATTACTTCCTAACCAAAAAAAAAACAACAAATTTTTATTAAATTTTTAAATTTTCAACCAAAAAGATGAATTAAATTCAACTAAAATGATGAATCTTCAACAAACGAATGAATTTTCATGAAAAGAGTTTAACATTCAACCAAATAATTGAATTTCAATCAAAAAGTTGATTTTTCAACCAAAAAGATTAATTTTCTGAAAAAGGTGAATTATCAACAAAATACATGAATTTTCAATCTTGAAAAATTCTCAAATGAACAAAAATGTCTGAAGAATTTAATTAAAAGTATTCTCATACTAGTATCAAATAGTTTGAACTCATTATTCGTTGCTCGATTGACGGTTATATATAATTCTTTTTATATCTCGTATTTAAAAATAGGGGGAGGGGGTCAGCTTTTGTGTCACATGAGATTTTGAATGGCGGGGGGGGGGGGGGGGGGCCACCGGAATGTCATATATTGTCACAAGAACGAAATTGATTGATCAACAGAGGGGTGAGTGAATCAGTGAAAAAAGCGTCACATAATATGTAGACGCTCCCATACGCATGTCCAAACATCCTTGGGGGGGGGGGTTCGCCATCCTGTAGATCCGCGCCTGAGTACATGAGATAATTGATAAATGCGTGTAAGGTTCAGGCACGATAGCCCAAGGCGGTACGAAACCAGAAAAACAAAATGATTGCAAATTTAATGCCATATAATTTTTCTCGAAAGAATTGCATGGCAACATCCATAAGTGCAACGATCCCAGGTGTTGTGATCCATGATCGAATTTATACATATTTTTGAGAGAAAGTTTTACAGTAGGATACTTATTTTAAGTAAAATTGAACGTATTTAGAATTTCTTACTGATTTACCACCTTCCCCTCCCCCGTCCTCCGCCCCCGCCACGTCGACTACTTTAATTTACCCCCCTCACCCGCTCCAAGTCGAAAAGTAACATAGCCCAAAATTCTTTCAAAACAGGGCAAATAGGGTAATTTTTCACGAAAATAGGGGAATGATAGTGGAATAGTAGGGGAATAAATTCCTTTAAATAAAATTATTGTCAATAAAATATTGAATTCAATATAAAATACTTTAAATTCCTACGATTTCAAGTCAAAACATTTGCATTAACAGCCAAATAGTTGAATTTTCGACCAAAATCTTTTAACAAATAAGATGAGCTTTCTTATATAAAGGAAACAAATTTAACAAAAAATTCATGAATTTTCTACCAACTAGCTGAATTTACCGAAGTAAAAATATAACAAATGAAGCTAAAATTGCAATATATGATTGCTGTACGGTGGTAGCGAGGTGTTAGGCAAGGATGCCTTATGTCCTCTTGGCTATTTATTATATTCATTTACAAGTGTCTGAGAATGGCTCTCTTAGACAAAGAAAGTGTGGATACCGGGGCAGTAAAGGTGCATGGGTTAGCGTTTGCAGATGATAAGGTTGTTATGGGAAAATGAATCAATGGCTTGAAGAGAACGTTGAACAGACTGAATACCAGCATGAAGAACATGGGTCTTAAAATTAACGTGAATAAAACAAAAATGGCGCAATTTGAAGAAAGGCGTGAAAAAAAGTGTGCAACATTGTCTTAGATGATAAGAGGATAGAACAAGACTTGTTCAACAAGTTGATAAGTAGGGACTCATCTTGGCTCATATGGTATCGTTATTGTCTTGTGTTCAACACTGCAGCCTTCGTAGCCACGCTCGCGCGGGTTCGATTCCCAAAGCAGGAAGCGAAGTTGGATGTATTTTCAGAAAGCGTATTTTCAGAAAGTGTATTCTGCTAGTTTATTTACTACTGCCTGAAAAATTGTTGGAGAGATAGCCAGGCGTTATAAGCTAGGGTAGGAAGATTATCAGCAGTGTAGGAGCCATTACCAGAAATAAAAATATAACAAATGAAGCTAAAATAGCAGTATTTGATTTCGTACTTGCACCCACTGTGCTATACGGTAGCGAGACCTGGACCTACCAAGAAAATAATAAGAGTAAAGTTTAACGCGGTTGGCATGGAATAACTGCGAAATGTATGCGGTAAAACGCTAATGGACAAAGACAGTGATGAGAGGATTCTCAAAGATCGTGGTATAGAGGAAACACTCTTTGCCAAAGCTTGAAACGAAAGACCTTGGGTACTAAATAATTTTCAACCAAGAAGTTGCATTTTCTACCAAAAAAGATCAATTTTCAAACCAGAAGATAAATTTTTCACCAAAAAAGACAAATTAAAACAAAAATACATGAATTTTTAACCAGAAAAGATCAAATTTAATACATATCAACCAAAAATATTTTAATTTGAAATAATGCAGTTGTGTTTAAGCATAAAAGACAAATTCTCAACAAAATAGTTGAATCTTCCACCAAAATAGATTTATTTTCAATCGAAGAGTTGCAGATTTTATAAAAAGGATGAATTTTTAACCAAAAAGATTTTTTTCCTCCAAAAAAGAGGACTTTTCAACAAAAAAAATGAATTTTCATTAAAAGAGTTCAATATTTAAGTAAAAAGAACATTCAGAGAAAAAAATAGTTAAATTTTCAACCAAAGAGATCAATTTTCTACCAAAAAAAAAATGGGGAACAAAGTAGTTGCATTTTTAATAAAATAATTAAATTTTCAACCAAATAGTAGAACTTTTAACCAAAAGAGATGAATTCCGAACCAAAAGTATAATACATAGTAGACTTTTTAACCAAAAATAGTTCGATTTTTTTATTGGGTTCTTTTAATTTTAATAAGCACCCCATCGAAAATAGGAAGATCTGTGGCTAGATTCCCAGCGGAGCGACGGAGAAGATCTTTTTTCACAGAAAATTTGATATTAATTTAAAATTAATAAGTTAATTTAGGATCTTAGATTGTGTGGCAAAAATGAATTTTTTGTTATAATAAGTAAATTTCTTAGTTTCATTAAGAACTTCAATTAGAATAGGTAACAGTTTTTTTATTTATGTTTATCATTTTGTTAAATCAAATAATATAATTCTACCAAAAACAAATTTTTATTTCATTGAAATACAGTTTTCGTTAAAACAGTTTCTTCAATTCAAATAAAAAGATAACCAAAAAATGTCTTTGAATTAAACAATCTTTTCTATGGCCTTATAGCAATGCACAATTTTATTTGATTTAAAGAAAATTTGTTTGAATCGAGGACAATTTTTTATGGGTGAATATGGCGAATTAAAAATTAATTATTTTTCACTATAAAAACTCTATATTACAGACCGAATCCATTTCAAATCAGACAGGTATTTGAATTTTGACGTCAATTGAGTTTTACTGGCCTTTTTCAAAATTCGTCGGAAAATTTGAAGAAAGTTCAAAATTACAGAGATTTTTTTGAAAATATAAAAAGTTGGTTTTCATGAAAACCTCTTACTTAAATTTTTGGGAACTTTCTTTTTAAATTCGGTTGCTTATGCAGAAGACATCCTGTGAGTTTTATGCGAGCTAAACCTTTTTTACGACCAAAAGATTTTTTTGTTGTGAAATCTAATTTTTGTACTTTTCTCGGAAACAAGAAAAGTTTAAAAAGAAGTTAAGATAAAAGTTTGCATATCTGGAAGAGCTCTACAACAATTACATTTGTTTTTTTTTTGTAAAATCTTGCATCGTTTACGAGAAAAATTAAAAAATTATATTTTCTGTGAAAAAAATTCTTCCGGCCTCAGAAATTATTTAGTCCACATAAAAATGGTAGGACGCGCCTTTCTAATATAAGAAAAAGCGTTTTAAAAATATAGGAAAAAGTAAAAAAGGTGGGGTTTCCTAAAAGATCTTTTTTCATGTTCTCAAAATCCGAAGAAAAAAAAGTAAAGAAAATTTTCTGGAAAGCCCCACTTTTTTTACTATTTCTAATATTTTTCAAAGGTTTATGCTTACATACGAAAGGCCGAGAGAATTTTTTGCTTGGTAATATAATTTTCTTATTTCTCTCCTAAACGATGCAAGATATCACAAAAGAGCAAGATGAATTTTTTTATAGAACTATTCTAGAAAATAATTCTCCTAGCCACAAAAATTGTTTAGCATGCATAAAAGTCATACGGTGACTTCCTCATGAAAAGCAAAATTTAACAAAAAGTTGGGGAAAAATATATATTTGGGCTTTTTTGAAAAATCGGCTTTATATATTTTCTAACCTGCAATTTTGTTAATTTCCAAATTTTTCCTAATTTTCGGACAGATTTCAAAAGAGGTCAGATATTCTAACTTTTTTCGGATTCTGTTGAGTCTTACTGGTCTTTACCAAAATCCGTCGAGATTTGTTTGAAAATACAAAAAGTCGGTTTTCATCAAAAACCAACACTTGAATTTTTTGGTAACCTCTTTTCAAATTTGATCATTTTTACGGAAGATATCCTGTGAGTATTATGCGGGCTTAACCATTTTTGTGATCAGGAGAATTTTTGTTCGTAGAATATAAGTTTTGCATTTTTCTTGGAAATAAAGAAAAATGAAAAAGTATGTTGGAATAAGAGTTTGCACTTTTTTAAAATATTGGAAAAAATAAAAAAGATGTATTTTCTAAAAGATCTTCTTTTCATATTTTCAAAATTCGAAGACAACAATTAGGAAGACTGTTTGGAAAAACCCACCTTTTTCATTTTCTTCCAATTTTTTTTTCAGTTAATGCTTACATAAGAAAGGCGTTCGATCGGTTTTATGTGGGATAAACAGTTTTTGAGGCCAGGAGAATTTTTTTGTTTGAAAATATAATTTTCGATTCTTTCTCGTAAATATTGCAAGATATCACCAAAGTGCAAGAAAGATTCCTTGTAGAACTTGTCTAGGCATTCAATATTTAATTTAAATATTTTTTCGAACCTGGCGTTGTTTCCGAGCAAAATGTAATAATTCGATTTTTTTAATTCTTCTGTTAATTTTGAAAATGTTGAGTTAATTTTTTGCTTGAATCCAAAAAGATAAGTGTCACCTGATTTTTATCTTGTATTTTGTAAAACATTTCATCAAGGTTGTTTTATTGGAAATTTATGTAGCTTTTATTTTAATATGATTTAAAAATATTTTAAATTAACATTTTTGTAAATTGAATATAAATTTCAATGAATTTGGCTAAAGACCAATGAAAAATATTAAAAATTAGTTAGTTTGTTTTAAGAATGTTTTGTCAAGTTGTTGATTTCAGGGTCCAATAAAATCTCCGCTGATCATAGATACTAATTTAATATTTTTAATTTAATTGAAACTTGAAGTAAAAAAACTTCATTGGGGGATTGGCGCGCGAACATAAGTTATTTAATCTGTAAATATACCTTTATAAGTCAGATTTTCCACTTATTATTTATTTTTAAAAATTATTTGTACCAAAAATTAATGTAAATTTAGGCGCTAATGTGAAGCCTTCAAATGCTGCCTGAAGTACACGGATGTTAGGATGATTGTAAACTGTAGGGTGCTCTGACTATGACTTGAGTTTGAAACAAATATTACAATATTTCCTCATATTTTTCCTATTCAGCAGATTTCTTCATTTTTTTAAAATGATAATTATCTAAAATTATTACATGTGATTATATGCAATCAAAATTTTATTCGAGTCGTTTATTAATTGCTTTATTAAATATATTGACAAATTTTGGATAAAATAGGCAGTAGAGATTAGGTAGAAAAAATTTGACATCAGTTCGATATTCCTGAATAAAATCATTACAGAATCCAGTGGAGTCCACCGCATATTTATTACAAGCGCTCGCATTTGCCAAAATATTTGGTCAGGGAAGTGGAAAACTACGGAAAACCAAAAATCACGAGCGCACCCGGTTACCTACAGACCAGTTATGATGTAGATATATTCGATAGCATCAAAAAGCCTCTCGCTTGACACTAGTTAAACAAGCAGTGGAAGCACGACTAAGCGAGAATCACGAACTTGCACCCATCCGGACGCTAACCGCGCCGATTTGCCTTAACATTCGTGATCTCAACGAGTCGAGAATCGCCACACAGCTACTGCCGTCGGTTACTAAAAATAAAGTAAATTGGTCTTTTTTAAGTAGGTATGTACATATAGTCGAAAAATTATTCAATTACAGTAGATACAGAATTTTGTTGTTCTGATTTGGTCAATTTTGTCGATTTTGTCTTTGATTTTATTGTACAATCATACATAATAATTCAAAAAATATTATAGATGTTGTTTCTTAGTTGGTCAAATTGAATTCAATTTAATTTTCATGATTTTTATAGGCAAATTTAAAAAGAAAAATTGTGGTGCAAGTCATTTTTAAATTAACTAAATTTTTCCAATAAAACAGTAGGTAGGTATTAGGTACTATTTAGTATATCTACTATTTTCCTCGATATCGAAGGAGGAAGGAAAAAATTGAAAAGTCACTTTACAAAATTTTTCATAATATATATGTATACCATTAAGCCATTTCCCTTTCAGGGTAGGCGTGACACTACCCGATTCGGGTAGTGTTTCTAGGTGGATAGTTTTCTTGTAGTTATAAATAACTACAAGTTTGGGCTCACCACACCCATAATGTGCCAACAGCACACAGTATTCTCGAATGGTCACCCATCCAAGTACTAACCGCGCCCAACGCTGCTTAACTTCAGTGATCTGACGAGAACTGGTTTTTTCAGCGTGGCATATAAATTTGATTAATTTCTTTCCTGCATGTACTACATCATGACGTAAGAGGCAAAAAATAAACTTTTTATAAGATAATTGAAAAAAGTCAAGTGTTACAGAAACTTTTACGAATTTATGAAAATTATATTTTTGCATTTAGAAATATGAATCGCTGATAGTTGTATTCATTTTTATATTTTATTTACGATAAAAAAGATTCAAGGACGCATAAAATTTACTATTTTACTATAAACAATATTTTGACAAAATATTTTAATATAAAAAAGATCAAATAGTAGATAATGAACCTACAGTAGATAATAATTTACACACAAAAAAAATATTTCAATGAAATACATTAGTTTACAATAAAGTAGTTGAATTTACAGTTTAAAAAATTAATTTTCAACCAAAAAACGAATTTTTAACAATATATATTAATTAACGACCAATCAATTGAAATTTCAGTAAAAAAAATTAACTTTCCACTAAAAAACTAACTTTTTAACAAAATACATTTTCAACCAAATTAAAAACGAATTTTCAGTAAAATAATTGAATTTGTAACCAAAAAGAAAAATTTTCAGTTACGAAAATTCTTTAAAAAAAAAATGAATTTTTAAGAATGTAGTTCAACTTTTGACCAAGTAGTTGAACTTTAAACCGAAAAAGATAAATTCTCAACAAAAAGTCTGAGATCTGATATTTCAACCAAAAAATATTTTAATTTTAAATCAAAAACATTTGAATTGAACCAGAAACGACGAATCTTCAATAAAATAGTTGACATTTTAACTAAATAGTTGAATTTTCAAGACAAAAAGATGAATTTTTCAAAAAACAGTTGAATTCTCAACCAAGAAAGAGGACTCTTTCGCCAAAAATAAAATAAAATAAATAAATAAAAATAAATATAATAATATAATAAGTTATAATTAAATTTTCAATACAATAGGACTAATTTTTTATCCAAAACAGTTGAATTTTCGACCATAAAAGATGAGTTGTCAACAAAATAGTTGCATTTTTGAGAAAACTATTACATTTTTAACTAAATAATAGAATTTTCAACAAAAAGAGATGAATTATGAACCAAAAATATAATAGTAGAATTTTCAACCGAAAAAGAAGACTCAGAGTACAATAACATTATTTATAAAGTTTTCAAGCAAAGAGACAAATTTTTTAGAAGACAGTTAATTTTTTTACAAGAACAGTTTAATTTTGAACAAAATTATCACATCTTCAACAAAGTAGTTTAATTTTTAACCAAATAGTTAAACTTTGAACCTATAAAGATGATTTTTGAATCAAATGGTCGAATTTTCAAACAAAGAAGATTCAACTTTGACCAAAAACAGTTCCATTTTAAACCAGGAAAGATGAGTTTTTTACCAAAAAAGTTGAATTTTTAATTCAGAAGGACAAATTTTCTATCCAAAATATTTGAATTATCCAGCGAAAAAAAGTATATTTTTTTGTTGAATTAGTTGAATTTTCAACAAAACAATTACATTTTCACGTAAATAGTAGAATTTTCAACCAAAAGAAATGATTTGGAACCAAAAATATAATAGGAGACTTCTCAACCCAGAAGAATTCAAGAATCACATAAAACTCTATATCCAAGATTCATAGAGAGTTATTTAAATTTTAAACAACCATTTTTTTCCGTTTAAACTTCCTTGTAGTTGCACTTATATTACTATAATTTGAAAATCAGATTCAATGTAGACATTTCATTTTTCGTCGATTTAATTTTTGCATTTTCAAATGTGATTTTCAGTTACATTTTGATCCGATTTCAGATCACAAACGAAACTTTAAACGTAAATCACTAATAAGATCTGTATCGTTTAGATCCAGATGCACCCTCAATCTCTTCGTGTCCTCGTTTTGGTGGTGGCTCATTACGGCACGAGACAGGAAATACTTCAAGGTTGTAAGGAAAGCTCTGGAGTTGGTTTTCGGTTCTTAGATAATAGAAGTCTTTAGGATCAGTAGGTATCTGAGGGTGGGTAGGTATAAGAAACACAACTTTCTCACTATTTAATACTGGTCGAAGATAACCTAATACGCATATTCCTATGATGCATTTAGAAACAGTATCTATTATCGGAACAACGGCTCCATTTATCAGCTCGCAGTGACGGAGTCTTATCGTTTCGTGCCAATGAGCATAAGGAAGTACCATTGGGTCCATCAGTTGCAGCTCTCCATGACTTAATCCTATAAAAAGAAAGAAAAATAGACGAACGTTAACACAAAAAGTACTAATTAGAATAGCTGTCGAGATAGCTATATAATGGCAAGTATCAATAATATGGTAATCTATGATTTTGTGTAGCTCTTCGCCTGGGGTGATTGCTAGAGAGGTTGATCAGCGACCCGTGTCAGAGCAGTGTTGCGGAACGAACCCTTTGTTTCAATAAGCAACATGTGGGAATTCTAGCTTGATTTAAAATGTATCCCTTTTCTTATACATCCCTTCCTGACTCTTATCATATGTATCCTTTGATCTCCTGCAGTATAACGATAATAAAAATAAAAAGAAACGCTCTTTAGGACAGCTTAAAAACTACTTCACGCTATTTTTGACACTGTTTTCAACCCTCCCCTTCATTGTCAGTGATAATCATATAAAGCTTGAACCCTCAGGGTGACGTCACAAATATGCCCCCCCCCCACTTCAATTCAAATTTTTTTCTTTGGTTTCTTTTGATAAATACCTAAACAACCAACCCTAACTACCCAAAATTTATCAAAACAGGGAAAATAGGGTGATTTTTCACGCATAGTAGTATACCATTAAGCCATTTCCCTTTCAGGGTAGGCATGACACTACCCGATTCGGGTAGTGTTTCTAGGTGGATAGTTTCTTGTAGTAAATAACTTCAAGTGTGGGCTCGCCACACCCACGATGTGCCAACAGCACTTAGTTTTCTCGAATGGTCACCCATCCAAGTACTAACCGCGCCCAACGTTGCTTAACTTCAGTGTTCTGACGAGAACTGGTTTTTTCAGCGTGGTTTGACTGTTTACGTGATTACGCATATATGGTGAATAAATTCTTTTCAATAAAAGTAATGTATAGATAACAAGAGAAGTTCAATTTAAAAAAAAAAATTTCATTTTTAACCAAGAAAGATGAATTTTCTATTCAAAAGGACAAGTGATCAACAAAACAGTTACATTTTAAACAAAATTATTACATTTTCAACAAAGTAGTTTAATTTTTAACCAAATATTTGAACTTTGAACCTATAAAAATGATTTTTCAATCAAATGGTCGAATTTTCGAATAGAGGAGATTCAAGTTTTACCAAAAACAGTTCCATTTTGAACCAGGAAAGATGAGTTTTCTACCAAAATAGTTGAATTTTTAATTCAGAAGGACAAATTTTCTATCCAAAATATTTGAAGCATTCAGCGAAAAAAGTATTTTTTTTTAATTAGTTGAATTTTCAATAACACAATTACATTTTCAAGTAAATAGTAGAATTTTTAAGCAAAAGCGATGAATTTTTAAACAAAAATATAATAGTAGACTTCTCAACCAAGAAGAATTTAAGAATCCCATAAAACTCTATATCCAAGATTCATAGACAGTCACTCAAATTTTAAACAACTATATTTTTCCATTTAAACTTATCCCTTTTTTGTAGTTGCACTTATATTACTATTATATTTGGTCCGTTTTGATAAATGCCTGAACAAACCCTAACAACCCAAAATGTCATCAAAACAGAGAAAATAGGGTGATTTTCCACGAATACAGGGGAATAAATTCTTTTCAATAAAACTAATGTACAGATAACAAGGAAAGTTCAATTTTCAAGAAAAAAGTTCATTTTTAACCAAGAAAGATGAATTTTCTAACCAAAAGGACAAGTGATCAACAAAACAGTTACATTTTAAACAAAATTATTACATTTTCAACAAAATAGTTCAATTTTTAACCAAATATTTGAACTTTGAACCTATAAAAAAGATTTTTTTAATCAAATGGTCGAATTTTCAAATAGAGAAGATTCAACTTTGACCAAAAACAGTTCCATTTTAAACCAGGAAAGATGAGTTTTCTACCAAAAAAGTTGAATTTTTAATTCAGAAAGACAATTTTTCTATCCAAAATATTTGAATCATTCCGCGAAAAAAGTATTTTTTTTTAATTAGTTGAATCTTCAATAAAACAATTAAATTTTCAAGTAAATAGTAGAATTTTTAACTAAAAGAGATGAATTTTGAACCAAAAATATAATAATAGACTTCTCAACCAAGAAGAATTTAAGAATCACATAAAACTCTATATCCAAGATTCATAGAGAGTCACTCAAATTTTAAACAACTATTTTTTTCCGTTTAAACTTATCCCTTCTTTGTAATTGCACTTATATTACTATTATATTCCGTTCGTTTTGACAAATGCCTAAACAACCAACCCTAACAAACCAAAATGTTATAAAAACAGGGAAAATAGGGGGATTTTCCACGAATATAGGGGAATGAATTCTTCCAATAAAACTAATGTATAGATAACAATAGCGTTGTCTGAAAATTCGACTTTCGATTTTGGCGATCGATCTCAGCAGTTTTATCTCTAATTCGTGCAAGAGGCCAGTATTTTTTGAATTTTTACAAACTATTATTTATTTTTATTCATTTGATGAGAAGTTTCCAAGTATCTTTTCGGAATAAATGATGTATTTCAACCAAAGCAAGATTTTGATTTTAAATAAAAAATAGTTGAATTTAACAAAAAAAGATAAATTCTCAACAATAAATGTAATAGTTGATATCTCAAACAAAAAACATTTTGATTTTGAATAAACAACAGTTTAATTCAACTAAAATAGATGAATTTCAAACAAAAAAGTTCAATCGTTCACCAAATCCGATTATTTTTCTACCAAACAGTTGCATTTTTAATCAAAAAGATAAAATTTCTAACAAAAGAAATGAATGTTCAAAACAAACGATTCTTCAACCAAGAAATATTTTTCAGTCAATAGAGAAAAAAAGTTCAACCAAATTCTTCAGTTTTTAGGCCAAAAAGATAAATTTTCTATAAAATCTGAATTTTCAGCAAAAAAGTTAATTTTTGAACCAAATAGTTGAGTTTTAAATAAAAATCATCAATTTTTAACCAAAAATGGAATATTGGAATTTGCAGTTCAAAAAATTGATTGGACTAAGTGGGGCGCGAAGTTGGGTAACAGCCAGCAGGGTAACACTGACTATTTGAAAAAAAGAATTCAAAAGTACATCATTTCAAATTATAACCAATAAAAATTGAAGGATCTTCAATCGCAAATCTTAAAGCTAGACTTATTTCAAGAAGATGTTCAAAATTTCATGACTTTAAACTATAAATATTCAAAACTGAACAATTGTAAACATCTTTGAAATAGATCAATGTCAAAAAAGAAAGCATTGATTTTAGTTTGATAATTTGACAATTAAAATAAGAAACGTGTGGTCAGCCCGCTATTTTTTCTAGCATATAATAATACAAATAATTAAAGATTTTAAATATATTTTTGTATATTACACAAATATATTAAATCAAGAAGGGGTTAACTATTTTTGAAATCCTTTATATTTCATATATATCTCCCATAAAATCGCGTGAAATCCTTTCAAATCTTGTAAAATACTCTGAAAGATTTCCAATCCGTTGAAATGCTTTAAGAATACCTGAAATCTATTGAGATCCTTTAAAAATTCCTGAAAAAATCGTCAATCTTTTTAAATCCCTTGAAATCTTCAAAATCACTTAAAATCCATAGAAATCTCTTGAAATCCTATAATTTATTTTGAATCCCTATGAATCCCTTGAAATCTCTGAAATCCATAAGATCTGTAGAAAGCCTTAGAAGTCCCGAGAAGTCCCTTGAAATTACATTTAATTTATTTCCTAAAGTTCTCTAGAAATCCGTTGGAATCCTTCAAAAATTTTAAAATTTCGTTAAATTTCCGGGGATCTCTTAAAATATCCTGCACTAATTATAATTATGTATATAATTTTTTTTATTATAAGAATTCATTATAATATAATTATTATAAGTATATTATGAATACATTATATTTATATTCTTGTTAAATTCCTTGAAAATCTGTAGAAATCTCTTGAAATTTTTAGAAATGCCTCAATATATTTTTTAAATTCTGAAAGTCCCTTAAAATCTTTAAAATCTTGTAATATTTTCAATTTTGATTTTTGTGGTAGCGGATATTTTATTTTAACCAATCAGCGAAGAAGATTGAAAATTAGGGCAGAGTGAAAAAATAGTTGCATTAGCGAGCAATTTTAGAATTTTCTCAAAAATGATAGCAAAATAGTGGCATTGCTAAAAAAAAGTGTCTAATAGGGTCTATATATCCGAACAGAGATAAGGTTAGATCAATGAAAATACTTTTTGAAAACTATGTGCAATGTTTGACAACAGATTTCTGCCCCAGGATGTTCTGTTTTATCATTGAAAAAACTGTGCCTCGTCAGCTTATTGTGAGAACAGTTCGAACAAAGATTCCAGCAAAACAGATTTTTATTCATTCAACGGTATATGTCGACCAAGGTTTCAATTCAACTCAATTCCATTATCATATCGAATAATAATTTCTGGGAAAATAAAGTTTTCGATGATTTTAAGAACTGAAATGATATTATCAGTCATTTTTCAGGAAAAAAGAAAAAATCATGAACAGGGATGATGAAGCAAGATAAAATAACAAAACGCAAAATACCAAAACAACAAATCAAATATGTTTGTTAAATTGCAATAATTATTATCTCACTAAGTGCAAAGTGGACAAAAAGTTGAAAATTTGAGAAAGAACCGCAACTCTCTAACATTATTCGAAGAGAATATTATTTAAAATGATGATCAATTGTTTAAACAATTATACTAAAATTAACTTGAATTGATTATCACCTCACTGGAATTAAAAAGTGGACCAAAATTGGAAAATTTTAGAAAAAACTACAACTTTCTAGCATTATTCTGAGAGAATGTTATTACAAATAATAATAAATTATTTAAGCAATTATTTCTGTTGAATTGAATTGATTATTGCATTGGTCTAACTGAAAAACTGAAAATAAGTGGAACGATTTGAAAAAACCCTCTACTTTCTAACTTTATTTCAAGAGAAAATTGCGAAAAACAATAATAAATTGTTTAAACAATTCATGTAAACATATCATTATCAGTAAGAAGTAGTATTTCACGTATTAGAAACAATTTGTATTTAAAAAACTGCTAAAAAATTATTATTAGCGCCAAAAACTCACAAACCCCAAATTTTCATTTATGGGGTTTTTTGGAAATCTATAAAACAGACTTTTGAAGTGACATTTAAAAAATACTTATTCATTCGTCTTTCGTAGCTAATTTTGAAGAAAAATGTTGAGTTTCAACTCGATTCACCCAATATTGACGATTCTGAATAAAATGGATAAAAACCTTTTTTTTTATTATGAAAAATACGTGTCAAAGTTTATGGGTCTTGTGGAAACTCTAAATATTAAAAAAAAAACACATTTATTTATTTGTGCATTCGAACGAATTTAGTGGCGGTATGCATGAAGATTCGGAAAAAAATTGTAGACCACCCTAATGTATATTAGGGCGTAGTGAAAATGAGCAAATCGGTCGAATCGTTTAGGCTGAGCGAAACAAATTTGGAGGTTGACATCCGAAAAAGGTGGAAAAACATTTGAAAAAAGTTGAATATGTCGAACCTGAAACTTCCTCAGTTAGAATCAAAGAAACATGATATTATTTTGTTTGAAAAAAAATTTTCAGTCTCAGAAAGTCGTCAAAATCGCTCAAAAAACGCAAAATAGACCATTTTTAAACGCTTGAAACATCAATACATTTTTTTTTCGAAAAAAAAATTAATAGCATGTTTCTTTGATTCAAGCTGAAGGAAATTCAGGTACGACATATTCAACTTTTTTCAAAATGCGTGCATAGGACTCAATCCAAAAAACATGTTTTTTTACCATTTTCAAAAAATTCTGTATTGAGCAAATTTTTTTTTTAATTTGTAATTTTTTATTATTATTCACTAGCAAAAACCCACAAATTTTTTTCGCTCGGCTCAAAAGATTCGACTAATTTGATCATTTTCACTCCGCCCTAATGTATAAGTATGATATTTTATGATTATATTTACCAATTAAAGTAAGGAAAACTGCTGATATGTAGAGCGAAATAAAAGAAGCGATCTTCATTTTATCGAAATAGAGAAAACTGTTAAAATTCCACAATATGTTTCTTCAGAGCTTATATTTCGGTATAAATGCTAGTCGCTATCTTATTTGTTGTTCCAAATTAATGCTTACGTTCGTCAAATGTATTAGACGTCTCATTTTTCTGATAAATTTGTACAGTATACTATACTTCCTTTTATTTTAAAGTCCTTGAAACGTACCCGGCCAATTATTTTAAGGCTGGAGGGGCCCCCACCTCTACCGCGATTCGGTAGTTTATTTTTATCAACTACATTGATTGGCTGCCCCGGCCTTGTATCGCTGCGCTTGCGCTAAGCAACTTTTTAAACTGCGCATGTGCTGAAAACCGCGGTCGATTTGAAATCAATAAATACTATCAATATTAACACAGACAAATACGCCCAAATATTCCTAGAACTGCTGGCCCACGCAGTTTCTCAGCTCAAGGGGCGAGAGACAGTTGCGACTCTCGCCTCGGAACGGCCGAGTGCGCGAATACCCACTCCAGTATATTGCGCAATATTATGTATTCCAATTGGAAACGGTTCAGACGGTCCCGATTTGCGCAGTTGAAAAAGTCGTGCTCGGTTAGCATTTCAGTGTTTTTCAAGTGCCTTTCAAGTGTTTTTGTTGACGTACGACAATTTGCTAACTAAAACTCAATATAATAGATCAAAAAACGACTCAAATATTTTGCGGAATAGTGAGTTTTCCGGCATGCCTTCACGGCCATGCTAGGCTAGACGTGGAAATGGCAGCCGTCAGGAAGGTTAGCATATGTGGGACTGCCACTGCACACGCGTTTTTGGAGAAAATATTCTAAACGTAAAAGTAAAATACAAAGGTCTGAATATTAACAGTTTTCAAGTGTAGAATGCTAGGATGGGTGAAAATGTCAGCCGTCAGGAAGGCATGGGACTGCAACTGCATACGAGTTTTTATTCTAAACACAATCGGACCTTGGGGACCACGAGTCCAATATATACATCTCACGCCCATATATTTAATATACATACACGTAAGATGCACACATGGGCGCGTAGTCCACAAGGAACGAAGGCGAGTGTGGGTCTTACCGAAACGGACCTACCCACTAAACCTTAACTCCTTTTCCATGCCAACCCAGGACTCCGGAACCGCTTATCGCATTACTTCAGAGTCCTAAGTTATTGGCATGGGGCTCCGAAGCAATGCGGTAAACATTGTTTCGGAGTCCCAGGCCAGAGGCCATTAAGCCGTGCCTCGGCTTCTCTCTTATATTCCCTGCTTGGATTATTATGAAATAGTCATACCCACCTTTTGTTCCAACCTGATCTTCTTTTGTCTAGCCTCAGCCAGGGTACGTGTCGTCCTCGATAGAAGGGACAGTAGTCTCTTTTCGGGCTCGCCAGCCTTCGACCCCGTGAGGAAGTCTCTTTTCTTTGTTGATCCGTTGTCCTATATAGTGTCGATCTCTGCTTTGTTTCGAATGAGATGCGCGCATCGCCCTCATTAACACGAGGTTAGCGTGCATCGGGCTCGTCGACCTTCGGCATTCTCATTGAACATTCGTGATATCTCACTTTCCCTTCAAAGGTGTACGCGTCGTCCTCAGTAGTGCATTAACTTCACATCGGGCTCGTCGGCCTTTGACACCTTTTAGGGGAAGTTTGGGATTCACTCTTGATCTTCTCTCTCCCTGAGTTGCTCTTATCGTTTCTTTTGTCTCAGTACCTTCTCAACGTACTGGGTGATGTTATCCCAGTTCGTCTGGGAACTGATCATCAGGGCTCCAATATTGTCTGGCGTCGTAGTGGCACCGATCAAAGCCAACTTTTCGGTTGCCCATCTGGTAGACTTGAAGAACGTATGTTCAGCGTCGTCTACCTCATTCGTGCAGTAGTCGCAGTCAGGGCTAGGTTTCTTTTTCCTATGGAATAAATGGGCATTGAAGTGGCCATGCCCAGAGAGGGACTGGGTAACGTGATAATTCACTTCCCCACATCTCCTGTTGACCCACGGTTTCACCTCGCCTGTTATCCTGATAGTCCACCTACCCCTATCCTCTGCTTGCCACCGTTCGTCCCATTTTAGAAACGTTATTTGTCTCTCTCGGATCCCAATGGTTTTATCGTCGCTTGTCCTTTTGGCCTTGTCGACCCTTTTTCTCTTGGCTGCTAGCAGGTCAATGGGAATACATCCCGCTATAACCAGTACTGCCGGACCGGACACCGATCTATAGGCACAAGCCACTTTTAGTGCGTCTTTCCTTTGCACCGCCAGCAATAGTTTTCGTCGGCAATCTGCTTTGAGAGCATGTGCCCACACTTCTGCTCCGTATAGCATGATGGAGTTTGCTACACTTATAAGTATTTTTCTTTTGGGGCTTCTTGGGCCAGCCACGTTTGGCATAAGCCTTGACAGCATAGCCACTGTTGTTTCGGCCTTGTTTGCCGCCTTCGTGATTTGGGTTCCGAACGTCAGCTTCTCGTCGATGTAGGTTTCGAGGTACTTCAGCACATTCCCGGCTTCTATGCCATGACCCGCGATATCCGCAATAAAGGGTTTGCTGAAGTGCCTCTGCCTAGTGAGAACCACAACCTCTGTTTTCTTGTTGGCCAGCTTTAGATGATGGTAGCTGAGCCAATTTTCGACCCTCCTGGAGACACTGGCCACCAGCAGTCTTGCTTGTTCCTCCGTTCTAGCCGTTATCATGGCTGCGAGATCGTCAGCGAATCCGATTAGCCTTACTCCGTCTGGTAGGTCCATCATTAGGGCTTCGTCGTATACGACATTCCATAAATCAGGACCAAGGACTGAGCCTTGAGCCTTACCCGCCGTGACGAAGATAATCAGGTATCCTAAATCGTCTTTCCAGGACGTCAAGAATGTCAAACCATCTTACAGAGTTGAAAGCATTCCTGACGTCGAAGGTGACCATCACGCAGAAATCATGGACCTGCCTTCCCGGAAACCATGCTGGTTTTTAGCCAGTCCTCCTGCTGCTTCAATTGCAGCTCTTAGTCTGGCCCGAATACATCTTTCAAAGAGTTTTCCGACAACATCAAGCATGCAGAGTGGTCTGTATGATGATGGTGTAATCGGTGGCCCTTTTCCCTTGTCCAGTAGGATTAGTTTCTGCTTCTTCCATCTCTTGCAGAAAACTCCAGCTCTGAGGCGAGCGTTGAACTTGTTCAGGAGCAAGTACGGGTATTCCTCAACTATCTCCTTCACAACCTCCGTCGGGATGCCATCCGGGCCTGGCGCCTTGCCACATGCCATTTTGGATGCCGCTGTCAACAGTTCCTCCTTAGTGAAAAGAGGGACAGCTTCAGGCACCGCTTCCGTCATGACGACTCTGCTTGCATGCTTGGGAAAAAGATCCTTCACAATAAGCTTCATCGTATCAGGATCCATGGCCGCGACCGGTGATCGCCCAAACAATTTCCCTATTACTATCTGGTAATCTAGTCCCCATGTGTCTTGGTCTACTGCTTGACGGACCTCTACTCATTTATTTCGCTTACTTTCCTTCATGGCACGGTCAAGCGTTTTCTTTGTAGTCATGTATGCCCCGTTGGCCTGCGCTGAATTTCTTCCCTTTTTACGGGACCTAGGTACTTTTCGCCTAAGCCCAAAGCAGTGGTTCCTAAGTTCGGCAATCTCCTGAGTCCACCAGTACGTAGCTGGTTTGTTATTTCTATATGACCGTTTTGGAATTTCTGCATTACAGCTCTGCGCGATCACGCTCATAGTGCTCTCTGCCAGATATTCTACTGTTGTTCTGGTGTCGGCCGAAGAGGATGAGTCCTTAAGTAGGTGTGCGCAATTCTTAGCGATAGTGCCAAGCAACTTGGTTGTGTCCAGCCTTTTGGAATTCCAACCCGTCCTTTGCCTACTTACTTTTTGGGTCTTGCCCATCCCCGAGGGTACACAGTCCATTTGAAAGCTTATGTGTTGGTGGTGGCTTGCTGTCTAATCCTCGAGGACCTCCCATTTATGTATTTGGCTAGCTGCGCCAGGCGTGGCCGTAGTGATGTCCAGGATGGTCTGTCGTTAGCCTCTCCTTCTAAACGTGGGTGAGTTCCCCGTATTTATGATCGTTAGATCCAATCTAGAAGCCATATCAGTGACTTCTCGACCTCAAGTGTCCGTCCAGGTCATGCCCCATTCACATAACATGGCATTGAAGTCACCCGCTACAACCACGTTACCCATGAGATTAGAACACAGGTCTTCAATTTCTTTCAATTTCCCACGGAAAACTGCTATACCCTCGTTTGGTGAGAGATAGCAGCTGACGAAAGATCCTTTAGAGGTCGTGACCCATACGGAACCATCGACTTCTCCATGGTTCTGCACTGGAAAGTCAGCGCTAATAATCAGCCAAATGGCCGCAGTACCACTTCTGTCCTGGTACCAGCTGTTTTCTTTCCTGGCCTCATACTGCTCACAGGCAATGAAAATGTCCGCTTTCTTCTCGTCCACTAGCCTAGACATTAGGTCCTGGGCTAGTCGACAGCGGCTCAAGTTACCCTGGAGGATAACCGCCATTATCTCCTTTGGTTGCTCCTGTGGTCCGCTTTCGTATAGGCTGCGCACTTATATGAGCTGGTTACATGGTCGGTTACAAAGAAAACACTTAGCCTCATTGACGCAACTCGCTGCCCTGTTTCCTTCGGTGCCACATTTCCAGCACTGTCGACTTCAATCAACGCCTTTGCAGCCCTTCGCAATGTGACCATAGTCCCAACAACGGAAACAGCGTTTTGCCCGTTCTCTGAGTCTGACTCTACAGCGTACCCAGCCAATTTTGACATGGGTCATCTCTGCCAGCTTGGCGGCATCTGTCTCTTTCAGATCGACAAAGGCCGTCAAGCTCCCACGATAGTCAGTTCTAGTTAGGTTAACTTTCATGGTATTTAGCGAGTCTTCGCCAAGTATTACCGTTAACGCCTTCTTGACTTCTTCCACAGTTGTAGCCACGTCCAGGTCGCGTATTTGGATTTGCGCGCGTGGAACCGTCTGCCGGACAACTCTGGTGTCTTTGATGGCCTTTTGCAGCGCCTCATCAAATCTGGCCTCATCTTCGCTTGTTGCTCCAAGCTGTAACAAGACGTCGCCTTGGGGTGTCCTTTTGATCGCCTTTATGTCCACTGAGATCTCTTCTGGCTTAACGTGGGCTCGTATATCTTTCACTACTTGCGCAAAACTGCTCCCAGTAGCTGGTTTGATCAATACAGCCTCTGATCTTGTTTTCCTGCGTTTCCGTTTCCCCCTCACGTTCATTTGATCCTCAGTGTTAGTAATTGGGCCTTTTTTGTCCTTCTTTCTCCGATTATCGACCTCGACCCATTCCGAAGTAACACCTTCCACCTGGGGTTTCTTCGTTGGCCGCGAGCCTTCTCCGTTGTTAGAGCTCGGGGTGTTGGATGTCGGTCTTTTCCTCTTTGTTTTTGAACCCGGAGTCTCCATCATGGGACTGCGGTCAGTCAAATATTCTTTTGTAGCAGGGGCGAGCACACCCCTGCTCACTTTCATCGTTTCCGTCTGGTACTTGAGATCTCCCAACAGAATTGAGGCCTTTGTGGGATCATCTTTTATACGCTTGTCTAGATTTGTCCTAGTACTTGCATACTGAACCATTTTTGTAATTAGGTCATGTAGTTCTGCCATTGCTGGAACCACTTGACTTTTACTATTTCCGGGGACCTTGGGCCACTCTTTTGAACTGGCCGGGGCAGTTTTACCTCCTTCATTGTTATCCTTCGTTCTTGATATGTCCGTGTCCATATCCGTGTTCATTGCATTTCCTTTCTTGTTTGATACGTCTTGAGTTAAGATCCCCATAAATGTTTATCCAGCGCTTCGTGCGTGGAGGGGTGGCCTGAAAAAACTGGGAACGGGTATACCCTCGGAACGTAGTCCTACCCCAGTTCCCTGGGGCCCAGCCTTCGTTTAACACGTCCCGGAATGCACGGACGGACCGGATTCGCCCGGAGCAATACAGATTCCGACCTCTGCATCCACCACGCACTTCCTGATCAGGGCCCGAAGGGGCTGGATTCCTGATATCCGACTGCAACTTACACATCGGTAGAGCAAGCTCACAGCAGCTTCATCCCCATTTTCGGTTCGAAGCACTCCCAGTGGGTCACAATCGGCACCGATCATGTGTGTTTGATCCGCGGGGCCTATTTTATTTCAGCCCTACCCTCCGTTTCCAGCGAGCATTCCCCTATCCGCCACCCGAAGACGCGCCAAGTAGGGGTATCACCTCCCCTTCACCGCAGACAACTGCGGTGGTCCATGGACAGTGACCATGGTGGGAGATGACGAAACTGCGCAACTTAAAATAAGTGCGTGTAGGGGGGTTAAACTAAGTGATCTTCAAAATAAACGATCTTTGCAATAAACGGAAGTTTACTGTACTTCCGTTTCACCATGTAAGTATAATTTACACTTCAGAGGTAAAAAAATTTGTGTGTAAAAGAGGCCAATCAAATTTTTGAAGGCAAGTGAGTATTCCCATGCAAGTACAAGACGTAGATTGATTCTACCGCGGCGGAGTTGGCCCTTGACTACTAAAAATCCGAATTGGAAATTTTCAATTTTTAATACATATTATTGTAGAGAATTACATTCCGTACCTTTTTTTCTCTACAAGAAAATCGTATCTTTTTTAATTTCTCAACAAATTGCATAAGATGAGTTTTTTTAAAAATCAATTTTTAATTCAATTTTTGTCTTCAACTCGTGCTCAAATCCACAGTTTTCAAAATTTCTTCATAAAATTTAGGAGAAATATTCCTTGTAGTATTTTTGTTATGAAAGTTGTAGATAAAAGTTTTATTCTTTATTTATAACACTAAAAAAATTATTTTCTTAGCTATTGCATAATTCATTCCACAAAATGTTTGAGCGTTTCGTTTATCGAGGAAAATTTGCGCAAACAAAAGCTTACTGTAAAGAATTTGTTTAAAAAAGTATAGAGAAGATTTATGCAGAGTTTTTTTGAAAATAAATAGATAGGTAAAAAACTGTGAACGCTCCACATTAAGCGCGCGACTGATCTTCCATGCGTGTATTATTAGAGTGGTCCAAAATTTCTTTTCTTGAATTTTCATGAATATCGCCCGGAAATTTGTTTAAATACACACCAAAAATAGTTCCATTTTTTTATTTAAGAAAAAATTATATTTAGAGGTATTTATCATTATTTATTATTATTTATTATTTTAGAGGTATTTCCCATAATGAAAAAAGACGTTTTTGTAAATTTTATTCAGAATCGTCAGTATTAGCTGAATCGAGTTGAAATTGAATATTTCTCTTCACAAGTAGCCATAGGATACGAATAAAATATTACTTTTCAAATATCACCCCAATAAGTTTGTCTCATAGGGTCCTAAAAAACCCCATACGTGAAAAAGTGGGTTTTGCGAGTTTTTAGCGCTAATTATGATTTTTCTGCGGTTTTTGTAATACCAATTGTTTCTAAAACAGGAAATACTACTTTATACTAATAACTAGATGTTTACATAAATTGTTCAAACAATTTAGTATTGTTTGTAACAATATTCTCTTAGAATAGAGTAAGAAATTTGCGGTTCTTTCCGAATTTTTAACTTTATTTTCAGCTATTTAATTAGAGTGAGGTAATAATCAATTCAAATTGATAATTGTAATTGTTTTAATAATTTGTTATTGCTTTGAATAATATTCTCAATAAATACTGCTAGAAAGTTGCGATGTTTTCTGAAATATTAAAATTTTTGTCAACTTTTCACACAGTGAAGTAGTAATTGAGTCAAGTTAACAAACATGATTGTTGAAACAATTTATTTTTGTTTAAAACTATCTTCTTTTATAGTGAAGGCTAGATAGTTGCGGTTTTCCTGAAATTTTCAACTGTTTGTTCACCTTTCACTTAGAGCAAGTAATAATTGATGCAGTTTAACAAAGCTAATTGTTTAAACAAATCATTCTGATCATCTTCTCCTATGGTATTGTTACAAACTTGCGGTTTTCCTGAAATTCTTAAATTCTCTTTGTGGTTTTGTTTATAAGCAAACAGTAGATAAACATTAGAGTAAATCATTTTTTAAATAATCTCTTTCTTTTTTGTGAATTTATTTTTTTTTCAAATAAAAGAGATATTTGAAATATTTCTCAAATTTTCTACATGGATCATATTTCGCTTCAAGTAGAGACTGAAGGTCGTTTTGTTTAAATAATTATTATTATTAATATCATATGAGGAAAAATATAAGCATGTTCTCACAATTTGTACAAAGACTCTTTGAGAGCAGATTTTTATTTTCTAACTTTATCTCTGCCAAGGCTATATTAAACTTTATTCTATTATAATATGACCTTTACAAAAAGGTTAATTTGTAATCCAGAAAAATTAAATTTCAACCAAATGGTGAAATTCAGTACAAGAAAAATTATTTTTTAACTTCAAATTTGAACTTTAAGGTAGAAGAGACAAATTTGTAAACCAAGTAATTGAATGGTAAACCAAATACATAGTTGAATTTGCAGCTTACAAAGATGAATTTTTAACCAAATTGTCGAATTTTTAATGAAAAATATCAAACTTCCAACAAAAATAGTTGCATTTCCAATCAAATAGTTGAATTTTTAAGACAAAAAGACATCTTTTTTGGAAAACAATTAAATTCTCAACCCGAAAATTTGATTTTTCAACAAAAAAATGGATTACCAACAAAGAATGAAATTGTTGGTATTTTAGTTTTTTTTAATTCAACAAAATAGTTAAATTTTCAACAAGATGATTTAATTTTTGACCAAATAGTTAAATTTTCAACTTAAAAAGATGAATCTTCCACCAAATGGTGGAATTTTCAATAAAAAAAGATTAGAACGTCATCAAAAATAGTTGCACTTCCAATCAAATATTCCAATTTTTAAAACAAAAAGACGAATTCTTTAGAAAACAGTTAAATTCTTAACCAGAAATATTGAATTTTCAACAAAAAAATGAATTATCAACGAAAAATGTAATTGTTAGTAATTCAATTTTTAAAAAAATTTTCCAACAAAATAGTTAAATTTCCAACAAAATAGTTAAATTTCCAACAATAATTATATTTTCGGCCAAATAGTTGGGGTTTTAACCAAATACTTATATTTTCTACCTACAAAGATGAAATTTCAACCAAAGAGTTGAATATTGAGAATGAAAATTAATTTTTAACTATAAATTTGAACTTTTAAACAAAAAATACGAACATTAGAACGAAATAGATAAACTGTTAACCAAATAGTTGAATTTTCAATTCACAAAGATGAATTTTAAACCAAATTGTCGAAATTTTATTCGAAAAGAATTAAACATCCACCAAAAATAAGTTGCATTTCCAATTGAGTTGTTGAATTTTTAAGCCAAATGGACGAATTTTTTGTAAGACAGTTGAATTCTTAACCCGAAAATTGGAATTTTTGACGAAAAACAAATTATGAACAACAAATTTAATTTTTGGTGTTTAAATTTAAAAAAAGGAATTTTGACCACAATAGATAAGTTTTCAACCAGTGAATTGAATTTTCAAAGAAATAATAAAATTTTTAACAAAATTTTTGACTTTTCAACAAAATAGTTGAATTTTTAACCAAACACTTGAATTTTCTACCTACGAAGATGAATTTTCAATCAAACAGTTGCATCTTTAAGCTAAAAAATCGTAGTTTTTACAAGCAATTGATTTATAACCCAAAAAGATGAATTTTCAAAAAAAAGTAAATTTTCAATCAAGCAAAATTAAATTCAAACTAAATAGTTGAATTTTTAACTTACAAAGATGAGTTTTTGACAAAGTGGTCGAATTTTCAATCAATTATCAATTATCAGCCTGAAGAGTTGAATTTTCATGAAATAAATTGTTTTCACCCAAGAAATATACATTTTTAATCAAAAAGTAAAATTTTCTACAAGAAAATTGAAGTTGTATTTCAAACAAAAGAATTCAATTTCAGCAAAAAAATGATGAATTTTCCCACAACAAAGTTCAACCTTCAATCAAGACTATTAACCAAAAAATATGAATTTTCGACAAAAATATATTACCATTTATTTCAATTGTGAAAGATTTTAATTCAAATAAAACACAGATGAATTTAACCAAAGCAGATTAATTTTCAACCAAACAACCAAATAGTTGAATTTTCAAAAACATAATTTAATTTGTGAACAAATAATAGAATTTTTACCCAAACAAGATTAAATCTGAACCGACAGTATAATAGTAGTCTTTTCCATTAAAAAGAATGAACTTTCAACCAAGGAGTTAATTGTTAACCAAATAGTTGAATTTCAAACTAAAAACGATCAATTTTCAACCAAACATGGCTAAGCTGATTTTTGCTGCTGAAAAAACTTATTAAAAAAAAAAACGAATTTTAAACAAAACAGTTATATTTTCAACCAAAGAGATGTTGTAATTTCAACTAAAAAAATTAATTTTTAATGAATTAGTTTAAATTTTAACGAAGTAGTTGAGTTTTTAATCAAGAGAATTAATTTTGAGCCAAAAAAAAATAGAAAAAAAATAGATTTTTATCCAAATCGTTGAATTTTCAACTAAAAACGATAAATTTTCATTCAACAATGAAATATTTCAATTCCCTCTTAAAAGAAGTATTTATGTATACCATTAAGCCATTTCCCTTCCAGGGTAGGCGTGACACTACCCGATTCGGGTAGTGTTTCTAGGTGGATAGTTTTCTTGTAGTTATAAATAACTACAAGCGTGGGCTCACCACACCCATGATGTGCCAACAGCACTCAGTATTCTTGAATGGTCACCCATCCAAGTACCAACCGCGTCCAACGCTGCTTAACGTCAGTGATCTGACGAGAACTGGGGTTTTCAGCGTGGTATGGCCGTTAGAAGTAATTAATTAATTAATTAATTAGAAGTAATTTTAAATAAAATAGTTGAATCTTCAACCAATAAAATACATTTTTACAAATATTTTTTAGAGTAACTAATTAGTATTTATAGACAATTCCTATGGTATTTTGTATGTTTAAAGGAAAAATTGTGAAAAAATTACATGGTTCAGTAGCAGAAAATGTGTGAACTTTTCATTTATTTATTAAATAACAAATTATTTTAAACAACATTTTAAATCAGCTCTAACAGTTTTGTTGTAAATTTTTTAAGTTTTCCAACAAAAAAAGCGTTTCTTTTCCAAAACGTAATGTGCTGGACCATTTTTGTTTCTAGCTTCCCATTTTACGAGAAAATCCTATTAAAAGATGTACGCTTGCTTATGCCGCAAAGATCAGAGTCAGAAAGTGTTATCTTATACAGAGTGTCACAGAAGTTCCGGGACGGCTGAATATTTTATCAGCTAAAATATTTTTAAGGGAGGTCAAGGTCATTCTTGAAGTCCCTTTCAACGAGGAATTCAATGGTAACCTTCAAGGTAATTTCGAAGTCAACTTTTTTTTAAAGGGAAACCATCTTTTTACTTCGGAAATCGATAGAGCGGAGATTTCACGTTCAGATATGTACCCAGGTCATACATAGGTACATTGTAACCTTGAAGGTCGCTCTAAGGTCATATAAACTTAAACAAGGTCTGAATATCTCTGAGAATAGAAGCTTTTCAAATTTTTTCTTGACGAGCATATGTTACTGACTTTGACAATGCGTATTCAGTAGTGACCTTTACGATGACCTTCAGGTTCATTTCAAGGTCTTTTTTTCCATTGTATGACCTGGGTTCATATTTGAACGTGAAATTTCACGCTCTATCGATTGCCGATGTTAAAAGAGGGTTTCCAATGGAAAAAAATTGATCTTGGAATGACCTCGAAGGTCATCGTCAAGGTCATGCTTGAGGTCACTACTGAATACGCCTTGTTAGAGTTAGTAACTCTGCTCTTTACGAAAAAAATTGGAAAGCTTCTATTCCCAGAGGTATGCAGACCTTGTTCAAGTTTAAATGACCTTAGAGTGACCTTCAAGTTTACAATGTACCTATGCATGACCTGGGTACATATTTGAACGTGAAATTTCCCGCTCGATCGATTGCCGAAGTAAAAAAGGGAGTTTCCATTGTTTTAAAAGTTGACCTTGAAATGACCTTAAAGGTCATCGTCAAGGTCTAGATGAACGTCACCACTGAATTCCTCGTTGAAAGTTACTTCAAGAATGATCTTGACTTTCCTGAAAAATATCTCACCTGAGGAAATATTCAGCCGTTCCGGGACTTTTGTGACACCTGTAAATAATTTCATTGTTTAAATTGTACGCCCAACTACCACCTTTATTCGAGAATTTTATTTTTTGAATCGAAATCATGTCCAAGTTAAGTAGTGATTCGTTGTATGGTGGAGGGTCTAGTTAGAACGTCAGTCCCACCAAACTTTGTTTAATGAGGTAAGGGGTAGGGGGGCGAGGAAGGAAATTTAACCGAGAAGAGTCGCAGTTGGTTGGTGTTTTATGTTGAGAAGGTCACGAACCAGCCTTCAGCAGCATGGTATTAGATAGGAGTTTATATGTTCCGATCTGCCAATTCCCGGCTTACCTCTAGGCACGGAACATTTTTGTCTATTTGAAGCAAAAATCATCAAATATAAATGAAATAGTAAAATTTTTCATTAGGAGTAGTTCTGGGTTCAGAAAAACTAAACGCATTCTCATTAAAACTCGCATTAAAAATTTCTTTTAATATTTGAAAAGAAAATTCTAAAATCATCTATACACACACACGCACATATATGGTGTTTTTTTTTAAATTTGAGACATCGAAATATCTCAAAAAATACGAATCCTGTGAAAAAAATATCTGAAATAAAAACTTTTTATTTTCGAGGAAAGCGACTTTAAAAAAATTTACTGCACCCCAACCCCCCAGGAGGGGGGTGGTGAGTCGAAAAATCGAGAAAAAAAAATCGCGAATCGAAAAAAAATTTTCGAATAAAACATACGTATTTCATAATGGAAAATCTGAATCTGTGATAAAAAATTGGGGTTCCCATTTGAAATTAGAAAGTTACCTCCACTCCTGCCTCCTGGGGTGGTGGCGCGGGGTAAATTTGTTCCAATTCGCTTTTCCCCTTCGAAAATAAAAAGTTTTTATTACGAATATTTTTTTCATAGGATGCGTATTTTTTGAGATATTTCGATGTCTCAAGTTAAAAAAAGCACCCTGTATATATATATTTATATATATATATATATTTCTGGGTACAGACAAACTAAACGTATTCTCAAAACAAAACAGTCAAATTTTCCACCAAAACAGTTTAACCTTTGAATTTTCCACCAAATGTACGAATAAAGTGTTTTATTGGAATTGGATTTAATTTCTGGAAAACAAAACAAAATCGACATTTTGTGGTTCAAAGCTTCGAAAGAAGAAATCTTGATCTTTATTTTGAGCCCAGAAAAAAAATGGGTCGAAATTTTTAAAAAAGTCCAAAATATTTTTGATTTTGAAAAAAGGGGTTAATTTTTTAATTTTTGAAAAAGTGGTTATAACCATTCGATAGATCGTGAAAAATCTATCAAAAACATATAGAACAAAATTTTGTTTAATCCATACAAAAGCAGTTTAGTACATTCGAAATAGGGACGAACAGCACAAAATCCTAAAATTCCTCCTGCCCAACCACGGTCAATCATTATCCAATCGAAAAAAAAAAATTCCTTTGAAGTACTACCTACACTGTAAAAACAAAATATTAATTTAGGGCTAGTTTCAAGTATTACAATAAGACTCAGAAAAAAAAGTCTCGAGTGGTACTAAAATGATACCACTGGTGAAAACCCAGATTCATTTGTTTTACATTGAAAATAACAGCATGAAGTTATCATATTTAAATACAGGACACGAAAAAAATGATACCAAGAAGAAAGAAATCTCTAGTTTTTACAGTGTAGTAGGACTTCACTTTACCCAAGTTTCGATTCGATCAGAGAAAGTCATTTTTCAGGATGAGTACACCTGAGAAATAATGCCCTATATGCATATAGTTCTCCATAAGATTAAGATAAAGTTTTTGGAAAAGCAGTGAATTTATCTGAAATTAAAAAGGAAATAATTATCAGCTTAAAGGATTACTTATATTTTTATTTCTCGTGAATTGAAACTTTTGTAGCCCCTATTACAATGTAATATATAAGAAATTTTAAGTAATATACACTGCCCTGCAAAAGTTTCCGGAATCTTGATGATTAAAGCTTAAAATTGAAAAAATCTCTTGAAAACTTATCAACTGACAGAAAAATAAAAATAAATCCAATTCAGAAATAGTTTGTATTACATTTATGTAATTTATTACTTGAAAGAATCACAGTGGTCACGTGGAAAGAACGTGGGAGCAATTTCATCCATGAATCATCTCGAAAGTGTTGAAAGCTAAAGGTAGGTTTTTTGATGAAGAAAGAGTTTAACTGTTAAAAAGCTATTATCTGTAATTCTTCCAATTATTAAATTGCATAATTGTAATACAAACTGCGTCTTTGAACTGGATTTCCTTTTATTTTTCCATCGTTCGATAAGTTTTTAAGAGATTTTTTTAATTTCGAGGTTTAATTATCAAGTGACCGGAAACTTTTACATGGCAGTGTATAAGTAAGATGAACTTTTAAGACGTGACTTCTTTCTTCTTTAAAGTTATCACTAATCTAGACAATTTTTGCAGGAAATTGAGCACAAGCTATAGTTCCATTACTCTGCTGATCAATTATTTGCACCTGCAGCGTGAGATTACCCTGTAAAATAAGTATTGATTACGCCAAGTTTCAAGATTTTTTTTTTATATAAATCGATCTCATCATTTGTTTGAATGAGTAGTGAGTGCGTATTATCATACCGTGTACAAAGAGTTTATTTCCAGCCACCTTGTAAGTCCGTACGTCTTATTTTTTTGGAGGGGACGTACCCATAGATAGTGATTTTTAATTAGAAATGGCTCTTGTAAAACAAGCCATTTTCCATATGCAACAACAATTGCTTCCTTCACTTCCTGGTCTAAAAATTAACGTTTGGAATTAATTTATAATTATTGAATAGATCTTACACTTACATCTTACACATTTTACACAGGGATGTGTGGATCTTTATTCTTTACTTCAGGAAGATGGATCACATCACTTTTTACAACGATGATAAATATTTATATCAGAGGATACTTGGTTTGAAAAAAGTTTTTCCATTTATGCATTGTATTAGATTTTTATAGATAAATATTTCTTCCTAAAGGTTTCTTTTAAATAACAAAAAATTATGATGTAGAAACAACGACTTCCTTGCTTCACACAAACTTTCAAAATCTAAACTAATCTGAACTATTATTATGGTACACATATTTATGAACTTACACATTTTGAAGCCGAGATGAACTGTTATATTCAAGTCTCTTGTGAAAATATATTTTCCATCTTTAACTTTGGCGCCCTTTATTCCAGCATCCACAAAATGTCCCAAAGTAGAACCTAAAGTTTGTTTTATAAAAACAAATTATCAAGTTTTATATTATATTTCATAAATTGCCAATAGATTGAGCTGAAGGTATGAAACGACAAAATATGCATTTTGAAAATTGACGATAGACGAAACAAGTTATTACTACATGGAAAAATAATAGAAATTGTCATTCTGATTATCAACTTCAGATCAAAATGATCCACTTTTGCGGACGCAAAATTAAATTTTACACAATATCATTCATATATTCCGACAGCAAGAGGCAATTATTGTACTTGTTATTGAAAGTCGTAGCTTTGTCATGGCCGACATAATATTTCTAAAACAATGAAATTTTCAGAAAATTATGAACTTCAGGGTGGGACAAAATCTCCAATTTCCTTTTATTGGGCTATGAATCCCTACGACTCCGGAAATTAATTTTTTTCTTTTGAAAGTGTTTCTTTAGATTCACCTAGTTCCGATTCCTGCTTCTAGAATATTCACATTTTTCTGGGGCTAACGAAAAATTGTATGAATAACGTTAAATTTTTAACGAAATACATGAAGCTTAAAAAAGAATAAATAAATTTTCAGTAAACAAATTAATTTCTAACCAAAGAAATATGTTTTCAAGTAAAATGACGAATTCTCTACGAAAAAAAAAATTTTAATAGAAGAGTTGACAGTGTCTCAAATATACCAGAATCCTTACAAGTAACTTATGATGACAACTCATGTTGGATCTACTTATCTACGGATACTGTAAAGTGCTTTTTATGCAAACAATCAGGACACATTGCAAATAACTGCAAAACCGTCCCTTCAGTCCCACAAGAAAATGTTATCCACTCCAACAAAACTGCAGCTTCAAATAACTCAGGCCAGCTCAGATATAAATCTTTAAACCTCGAACCATGCAAGTTTCCTCTACTCTCACGCCCAGGCCCTGAAGTCATGGAAGGCATGGATTCCTTGAATGCAGGACTGAAACGTCCCCACTCTACTGGCTCTTCACCTAAACAATCGGAAATTCCACCAAACCTGGAAAAAAGTCTTGAAAATTAAAACCCCACAAATATCGAAGAACTTTTCAAGAAAGTGAGGTCAAAAAAGAAAAAAAGAATAAATGATTCTTCTACAAACACGAATAGCAAAACCAATGATTAACCGCTAGGCCCAATAAAATCAATTATTGAAGATTCACTAGAGGAATACACTCTTAACTACTTACAATTTAAAAGTTTCTTTGACAAGATAAGAGGAGCCTAAAATCCAGCTTCTATTGCCATAGAATATACTGGCAATACCCGAGCCCTGATAACGATCATGAAAGAATTGTATCCGAGCTTAACAGAGCGCATAGCAAAAAGCAGATGTACCAAAATTGTTAACAAACTTCAGAAATCTTTGGTAGGTGATGAAAACATCAGCTCTAATAAAGAGTCTGTGTCAATTTCGGAAGATTATGAAAATAATGACACCTAATTTCTATAAATGGCTTTGAAAATTATTCAGTGGAACCTAAATGGGTTCTACCCTCGACGCGAATTCCTAAAATTACTTATTAAAGATCAATTTCCATCTATAATGTGTTTTTAAGAAATAAATTTCAAGGATATATTTTGCGCACCAATTAGAAACTTTACATAAGTTTTTAGAAATCGCTCAAATACAAATTTTTTCCAGAGAGGGTGTAACAATTTACATTAAAAGTGATATATATCACGAAGAAGTCCAATTCAATAGTATCCATGAAGCTATCGCCTTGTCTATCCTTACCCCATCTAAAATATGCATTTCCAATGTATACATTCCAAATCCGTACGGAATAAGTCTGCTTGAGGTCAAACAACTTACTCATCAACTTCCCAAACCATTTGTTCTGTTAGGAGATTTTAATAGTCATAATTCTCTCTGGGACTGCAACCACACTAACACCAGAGGCAGTTAAGTGAAGAGTTTTTGGATGAACCTGACGTCCGTCTGAGCAAAAATCAACCTACACGTTTTAATATCGAAATTGATGATATCGTTGATGGACTAGTTGATGCCAATACAAATGCAGCGGATGAATCTATACCTAAAACGGGTGGAATCCAGAAGTGGAGGAAGTACTTAAAAAAAAGAAGCACGCTTATAATGTACATAAAAAGCACAAGACAGTCGAAAACAAAATTGAATTTAAGAAACTTCGAGCCAGTTCACGGAAGATAAATAAGCAAAGTAATAGAAGTTCTTGGATCGACTATACTTCTTCTCTAAAACACAACACCCCCAGCTCAGACGTGTGGAAAAATATCAAGATAATCGAGGGCATATCATCCACTCTTCGCATCACAACCTCAATGAAATCTGAAGGCAATATCGCAACAGATTCCAAAGAAATTTCTGACGAGGTAGCGGATAACTATGCAAAAAATCCAGTAATGCAAACTACGACCCAAATTTCCTTGCCTTCAAGATCGAAAACGAGAGCCTTATAGACCCAAGATTGGATGAAAACAAAAACTCTACTATTAATACTCCACTTCTTTTATCTGAACTCACATCCACACTCAATCAGTGCAAAAATACTAGCCCTGGACCTGACAATATACCTAATATACTTCTCAAGAACCTTTCATCCAAAGCACTAGAATATCTTCTCGCTCTGTTCAACTGTATTTGGATCTATGAAGTTTTTCCCAATAAATGGAGAAAATCCTTAATTGTTCCAATTCTCAAACCAGGAAATGATAAACTCAAAGCTAGCAGTTATCGACCTATCGCGCTAACGTGTAAAATGTGTAAATTATTGAAAAAAATTATAAATGAAAGACTAAGATGCTTTTTGGAGAAAGAAAAATTCTTCAATGTGAATCTGAGTGCTTTTCGACAATATCGATCTACGCTTTATCCCCTTGTACAAATTGAAACTAATACACGTGACGCAATCATTGGTGAGCAACATCTCTTGGCTATTTCCTTGGATATTGAAAAATGCTATGAAATGCTCCGGAAACATCGCATCTTAAAAATCTTACTTAACAACGGTGTAGGTGGTCTAATAACAAATTTTATGAAAAATTTGCTTCTTAAAAGACTTATAGAAGTTAGTGTAAATGGTTACCTGTTAAAAGAAACTGAACACGAAAATGGAGTTCTACAAGGATCTGTTTTGAGTGTTACGCTATTTCTGATTACATTCAATGATGTAACGTTCTGTATTCCTCGACCTGTAAGAAAAAGTCTTTTTGCGGATGATATGACAATCTTCTGTAGTGGAAGAGATCTAGAAAAAACACAGGAATTTATTCAAGACTGTCTTAATAAACTGAAAGATTGGGCTGGCAAGACTGGCTTCATACTTTCAAAACCAAAAACCACTTGTATCTTATTCTCTAAAAATAAATAACCTTAGATACCTGAAAAATGATTGTAAACACAGAATCAAAATCATAAAACCCTTGCAAAAAGAAATTGGGAAGCAGACTAAAAAATACTAGCCAACACCTACAAGGCTGCTGTCAGATCTAAATAGGATTATGGATCCTCAATTTATAATTTTGCTCAATCTAGTGATCAAGAAACGATCTCTCCCATACACAATACAGGCCTGAAAATTGCTTTGGGAGCATTTTTTTCCAGCCCGACAAGTACCATTATTGCAGAAAATTAAGAACCACCACAAGCTACCAGAAGAAAGCAGCTTAGCCTAACTTACTCTATTGCAATAGCCTTAACACCAAATAATCCTGCATATGAGAAAATCTTTTTCGTGAAATACCACGACGAGTACAAAAAACATCCAAACTCATACGTGCCTTTCTACGTCAGAATGAACACTTATCGACAAGAACTAAACATCGAAATGCCAAAAATTGCTCCCAGGAGATTTTACAATTTTCCATACTGGGAATTTGCAGGCACCACTGCAATCACTGATTTGAAGGAACTGCCCAGAAATCAAACTGATTCGATTGAATACAGAGCTGCGTTTGTAGAAATACTAAACAGATTCTTAAATCATATCCCTATTTATACTGATTGATCAAAAGCAAACATTGGATGTGGATGCGCTATGGTTACACCTGGAAACCAATTCCAGTATAAATTACCGGATTGCTTTAGTATATTCAGATGCGAGACTTACGCTATTTTGTAAGCTATGAAGTATATACAAATTTCAAATGACCCTTTGCTTGCTATTCTTACGGATTCACTGTCGGCAATTGAGACCATCAATACCACCAACAAATTTGATCACATAGTGCAAGAAATTCAAGAAGCATATTGGACCCTAAGGAATCGAGGAAAGGAAATCATCTTAATCTGGATACCGTCTCATCTGGGAATCGAAGGAAACGAGACAGCAGGCGTTCTAGCCAAATCAGCATTTCTACTTCCTGTCCCTAACGTGTCGGTTCCTGTTCGTCATAAAGACTTCAAGAAATATGTATGTCAAGCTGTAAAAACCTTCTGGAATGATAATTGGAAATTCTCAAACAACACCAAGCTTCACCTGGTTAGAGACGATTTAAAAAAAAATCAAATCATCTTAGAAAACCGTAGAGACCAAGTGACGCTAACTAGGACAAAAATTGGGCACTCTAACTTAACCCATTCCCACTTAATCACCAAAACTGGGCCAGAACAATGTGATCTCTGTGAATTACATTGGTTGGCTGCAACAAATACAAAGATGAACAGATTCATCACAAAATCGGGACTGACTTCAAGAAAATGCTATCCCATCCAAATACATTCAATAATGTACTCAACTATCTTCAAGCTGTGGATATCCGGCATCTCATCTAGAGGAAATTTCGTAAAGTGTTTATGTGTCTTTTTTTTTTGTGAATTCTCACATATATGAACCGTCTTTAATATTTATATTTAGTGCTCGGTATCAACGCTACCTACCTGAAAACTGCACATAATGTTTCTTCTACAACCACATAATGTATGAAACGTATTGTAGTCGCTAAGGACCACTGGAGTTGATGCGACTTTAAGCCTCCATTTAATAAAATAGAAAAATGAATCTTCAATTGGAATATTGGAATTATCTATTAAAATTAATTCTTAATTTAAAAAAGCGTACTTCAAACAAAATAGTTGAATTTTCAACCAAAGAGATTAATTTGACATAAAATTATACATCTTCAACCAAAAAATGTATTTTCAACAATAGAATTCCACTTTTAACAAAGTAGTTGAATTTTCAGACGAAAAGATTGATTTTTAACAAATGAGAATAGTTTTCTGCCAAAAAAGTGAAATAGTTAAATTTTCAGTTGAAACCTTATTTTATCCAAAAGGAAACGAATTTTCCACGTAATAGTTAAACTTTCAAAAACAAAAAATCCGTTTTTAACAGAGGAATTCAACTTTGAACTAAGTAGCGGAATTCTGAACGGAATACTTGAATTTTCAAGCAAACTAGATAAATTTTAAACCAAGTAGTTGGGTTTTTAACTGAAAAAGATAAATTTTCAATAAAAAATGGAATAGTTCAATTTTTATTAACGAAATTAGTATATAACAAAAAAAAAAGAATTTTGAACAAAATTGTTGATTTCTCAACCAATGGGAGAGAAAATGCAACCAAATCTTCACATTTTCAAGACAAAAAGAATGACTTTCTGGAAAAATTGACGAATTTAAAAAAAAAAGTAGTAAAATTTTCAATCAGAATAAATGACACATAACAAAGATGAATTTTCAACTAGAATGATGAATCTTCAACTAAAATAATTTTTTTTTATTAACGAAATTTAATTTTTAAGTATTTCTATAGATTTACATAGTTCCGGCTTCCACTTCGGGATAATTCACAACTTTTTTGGACCAACAAGGAATTTTTTAGAAAATATTGAAGTTTGGTGTGGGAAAAAAATTCCACCTATCCTATGTTGAGCTTTAAACATCTATGGCTCTAAACATAATTTCTTTCACCTTTAAAAAGTTTTTCTTTAGATCAACGTATTTTAACTATTCGTCGCAACTCAATGAATGTATGTTCAGAAAAAAATTTAGGAAATTTCTCCAAACGCTTAGTTTTAAAATGTTAATGTGTAGGTAGACGGTCTTGAGTTGGATGTGGCATAACAACTAACACTTAACATTAGTTACTCATAAAAATAAAATTCATGGCATACAAATGTTGTAAAATTCATAAAAAAGACTGTATTTTTTGAATTTTTCAACATGAAGGTCATTGTTAAAACAATTACGATATAGGTTCTAAGATGAGAAAATACTGAATAATAATCGACACAGGGTAAGACATTCCAAAAAAACTAGACTTTTCTGCACCTATTCTATGAAAGGCGCAAGATTGACAGGAAAAAAAATTGTTTCAACAAATGAGAAGTGCTTAACTATTATTATTATACCATTAAGCCATTTCCCTTTCGGGGTAGGCGTGACTTGCTCGGTTGGAAAATAGTAGTGTGTATATGGGTATATAGGTATAAGGTAGGTAGGTATATAGGTATGAGGTAGATAGGTATATAAGTGTTAGGTAAGGATATTTTAGATTGATCTGGAATTCTCGTGTTATTTATTTAAATGACACGTTTATTCCGCAACACTGCTCCGACCCAGGTTGCTGATCAATCTCTCTAGCGATCACCCCAAGTGAAGAGCCTCACAAAATTGTTATGTATGGTTCTCCACTTGGGCCCATTAGTATCCAAGGTCTTT
>CAKNYM010052578.1:381005-443520 GCA_932195095.1 Andricus curvator
TTTCTTTAAAAAAAGGATTAATTAATCCAAATTTTGTATTCATTAGTGAAAAATTGACAAAGGTATACAAACATTATTATTCATAATAAGAATTAGAAAAGAATTTAAAATTCAAAGAATATTTTAAATTAAAAAGAAGAAAGATGATTATTATGACCTGAATATTATTAACCCCGATACTGATTAAAAAAAAAATTTTTTGAAAGAAAACAGTAACGAAAAATTGCGGAACTTTTTGTTTTAAATTTATATTGAAAAGAAACAACTATTTTAAATGAAAATATCGCTAAGAAAAATTACGTGGTGAAGATTCAAAGAACCGAGGCAAACTAAATTTATTTTTCAACTCGAAAACTCTCAAAGCATGAAAATATTTTAGAGATCGTTTCCTCCCATTTTTTAAGAGAAAGAGAGAGAGAGAGAGAGAGAGAGAGAGAGAGAGAGAAAAGAAGAAAAGACCCTTTTTATTTTTATAGCTTTTCGGACAAGTGACATAGTTTTCAAGCGGTCCTCTCGAGATTAACCCAAAAATCATAAAATGCACATGTTACCAAAAATTTTTCTTATAGAATTGAGAGAAACACAAAATATAAGAAAACGTTCTAAGTGAGGTGATCTAGAAGTCTATTTTTTAATTTTGAATCTTTTTCATGCTCATTTTGCATAAAATTATTCATGATAAAATGGATTTCTGTATATATTGTTTTTATTGCTTGTAGGAGCCCTCCATTTACTCCGTACTCTTTGAGGACTTCCCAAAGTTTATTTCTATTTACTTTGTCGAATGCTTTTTCTAGGTCAATAAATGCACAGAAAACTTTCTTTCCTACTCTCAAGATTTTTTCTGTGATCTGTCTTAGGCTAAATATCTGATCTGTACATGATCTTCCTGGCATAAAACCACTTTGGACTTCCCATATCTTTTCTTTTGTGATTTCCATTACCCTGCGAATAAGTATTTTTGAGTATATTTTACTTACGGTACTTAGTAGGCTGATACCTCTGTAATTACTTCAGTTGCTTTTATCTCCCTTTCTTTTGTATATTGGTACGATAATCGCTTTTTTCCAATCGTCTGGGACTTTCCCCGTCTCGATACATAAATTTATTAATTCGCACAACCTGTGAGGTATGTACTCGCCACCGTATTTGAGCATTTCAGCACTAATACCGTCTATGCCAGCAGCCTTACCGTTTTTCAAGTTCTTAATTATGTCTCGGACCTCAGTGACACAGACTTTTTCAATTGGGTTTTCTAATGCATTATGTTCTATGTCGCAGTTTTGTTGTCCTACATCTTCACCTCCTAATAGTTCTTTAAAAGAGTCTTCTAAAACGTCTACTATCTCGTCTATATCATATAGCATTTCACCTTTGCTGTTTCGCATGCTGGCAAACTCTGTACTCTTACTTTCCTTCAACTGTTTATATGATAGTTTCATAATTCCTTCAAAGTAGTTTTGTATTTTGTTCTCTTCTTCTGTTCTGATTTTTTCTTTATTCTCCTTGACTAGTCGTTTCATTTTCCTCTCTTTGTCTTTGTAATCATTTTTGAGTCTATTTCTCTCCTCATCGCTAAGACCTGTCATGTTTAATGTTCTCTTGTGCGCTTTTTTCTTTTCTTGCTGGGCTGCTTGAATTTCATCATTCCACCACGCATCACCAGACTTTCTTCCTACCACTGCCGTACCACACACTTCAATTGCAGTTTTAACAATGATATCCCGTAATAAAGCCCACGCGCCCTCTATATCTTTATTGCTCGTAAGCGCTTCCCAAGTTGCCCTATCTATGCGTTCGCTTAACTTATTTTGAAACTCTATTCGCACTTCCGGTTTCTGTAAATTTTCAATCTTTATTCGAGTTTGTTTCGTTTTTTCTGTTCCCTTTCTTTTCCATTCCCGGCCTAAGTTTATTTTAGAGATTAAAAGGTAATGATCAGTATTGCATTCGGAACCCCTCATGACTCTTGTATCTTTGACTAGTTCTCTTAGTCTTTCATCCGCAATAACGAAGTCAATTACACTGCGGTTATTTCCTTTACACCAAGTGTACATGTGGATCATTATATGTCGAAACCAAGTATTGGTAATAAATAGGCCCTTTTCTAAGCATAAGCTAACTAATTTTTCCCCGTTATAATTTTTTCTTGTTGGATCCCCAAAATTACCTAGCACCCTTTCTGTATCTGTATCCTGGCGTTGGACGCCGACCCATCCGTTCATATCTCCTAGCAGAATTATTCTTTGACCTTGATCGCAAGTACTTATTGTGTCATTTAAAGTGTCCCAGAAGGCGTCTTTGACTTCTCGCGGCTCACTGTCAACTGGAGCGTAGCACGCTATGATAAATAATCTTCTGATTCCTACCTTGATTCTAGCCCACAACAATCTGAGAGATACAAAATCATGATCTTTGAGATGCTGTCTTGCTTTTTCATTCATAATTAAACCGACCCCTTGACTACGATTTGATTCACTACTTACTCCTGACCATATTTCAAAACCGCCTTTCAACACCCCATTTTCTATGTTTCTACTTTCGCAACCCTTTTTCTTCGTCTCAGGTACACATAAAATATCTAGTTTCCTAGCATGCATAGTTTCTCGTAGTTCTCTTACTTTAAGATCATTCACTCCTCTGGCATTCCAAACACCCAGTCTCCATTCATCGCCTGAAACTCGACCTTTACGTTTACCGTGTGTATGCATTTCGTCAATCCAAGTTTCAGTCCATTCCGAGGCTACTTTATTTATTCATGTTTAGATTTTACACCCAACTATCACCTTTATGCGCGAGATTTGTTTTGCGAGCCGGAATCATGTCCAAGTAAAGTAATTATTCGTCGTACGGTGGGGAGTCTAGTCGTAACGTCAGTCCCACCAAAACTTCTGTTACGGGGGGGGGGGGGGTGTGAGGACAGTGAAAGGAAACCGAGAGTCTCAATTGGTTGGTGATTTATGCTGAGAAGATTACCAGCCTTCAGCAGCGTTGTACTAGATAGGAGTTAATATGTGCCGGATACCGGCCCACCTCTAAACGAGGAGCCAATAAGTCTTTTTTTTTTAATTTAAAAAAGAGTTATATATAGATATAGATGAAATTTGCTCCTGGTTGAAATATTAAAATAGTTATAATAATTGAACTGCAATATTATGATTTAAATCCTTAAAAATCCCAAAAGCACTGAAATTAATATTTAGAAGAAGAAAATTTCCAATAACGTCGCAATAGAAGTTAAAAGTTCGGAATAATGAGTGACTTAGAAAGATTTTTTAGGGATAATCTCGGCTAAGTTAAAGAAACCTCTGAAATACCGTAATTTCCCTGATTTATCGCGTGAAAATTCTTTGAAACGGATCAAAATATTATTACAAAAACTCAGGAAAAACCATTAAATTAATTCCTGTAATTTGTCAAAAAGAAGCCCTACCCCAACATGTCAGGATTTTCAAGAAAGAAAAGATTTGGAATTTCTTTCAAACCATTAAAATCAATTGGAAATTCCTTCGCATACCTAATTCTTTAAAATTCGATAAAGAGCCATATATAAACATATATATCAAATTTTCTCCTGCTTGAAATATTGAAATACTTATAACAATTGAATTGAAATATCACAAGTTTAAGGGAAACTTAAAATGCATTTAGAAATCTTTGAAAAACAGCGCGTCAAGTGAAACATCATCAGTTTAATTTTTGAGTTTTTAACCGCTTTGAAGTATCTCAAGAGTTTACGGGGGCCCCTTCCATTAACTTCACATGTGGCACGATAGTCTAAAATTTTTATCAAGAAATTTCATCATTATTTGAAGCTTTTAGCTTTAAAAATTTTGTTTCAGTAAAATTAATACAAATTGATCTAAGAAAAAAAAAGAACTTATCTTTAAAAATATTCTCCAGGCTCTCTTCTATTTCCTGTCCAATTTCAGGTTACACTTGAGGTTATACTTTGTGGAAAATTTTTAAATTTTATATTTGATATTTGGTTTCTTCCCTTATTCTCGAAAAACACGACTGGTTTCCTGAGACAGTTGAGACGAACTGATCCCTTCTTTTTTTTTAGGACAAAAGATGACCATGTGGCTTGCATTAGTTTCCAATAACGTCGCAATAGAAGTTAAAAGTTCGGAATAATGAGTGACTTAGAAAGATTTTTTAGGGATAATCTCGGCTAAGTTAAAGAAACCTCTGAAATACCGTAATTTCCCTGATTTATCGCGTGAAAATTCTTTGACAAGGGATCAAAATATTATTACAAAAACTCAGGGAAGAACCATAAAATTAATGCCTGGAATTTGTCAAAAGAAATATATTACTCTAAACATTCGTTAATTGTGTTATTTGTCACAGAAGATAATAAATTTTCACGCTTCACAGGGGAAAACAATTGTTTGAAAACAAATAAGAATTGTTTATGTAATTATAAAATATATTTAAAAAAATATATTACTATCAATAATCGTTATTTGCGTAATTAATTTTAGGAAATAATAACTTTGATTGGCCTACAGGGGAAAACATTGTTAAAATAATTACCAAATATGTTAAAGAAGAAATATTACTTTTGATATACATTACCTGTATCATGTATGCCCAAAAATAATAACTTTTACGATTTACAGGGAACAAAATTGGTTACAAAAATAATAATAATTTAAAGATTCAAGATTAGTTTATAATGCTTAGAGGGTCAAAATTAAAAGTTATTGGTTGGAAATTATTCCTCGAACGATCTTTCACAGGTGATTGAATTTTAATGTACGAAAAGTTATTAACAAATTCTTCTTTTTTTAATTTTTCCGAAAACTAAGTTTTTCTCATTTAAAACCTCATGTTAACTTCAAATGTCAAGTGGCACAAGAAACTGACAGTTGAATTTAAACAGATGTAAATTTGTACCACCCTAATATGCACATTAGTATCGCTTGTTACATATGTTAATCCATAAACTTAGAATTTTTGAAGTTAGAAAATATGCATTCCAAAAATTCACGATAGCCGGAACAAGTTATGACGATATGGAGAAATGATAGAAATTGTTATCACTAGTTTTATATAACAATCTAACTGCAGTCACGCATTCACATTATTTTCTGTTATCGCATTTGTTAATCAATTTTAGAATTTGTTAATTCATTAAATATGCATTTTAAAAATTTAAGATAGCCGAAACAAGTTATGACGATATAGAGGAGTGATAGAAATTGTTATCACTAGTTTCATATAACAATCTGACTGTAGTCACGCATTCACATTGGTTTCTCTTATCGCAATAAGTAATCAATAAACTAAAAATTTTGAAGTGCAAAAATATCCATTCTAAAAATTTATGATAGCCGGAACAAGTTATGACGATATGAACAAATGATAGAAATTGTTATCACTAGTTTTGTATAACAATCTAACTATAGTCACGTATATACATTAGTTTCAGTTATTGCATTTGTTAATCAATAAACTTAGCATTTTTTATTTTATAAAATGTGCATTCCTGTCCTGAAGAATTTGGGATATTGGAAAAGAGGATGGACTAGTCGTCCCGAAAATTCAGGACGACAAGCCAAGCTCATGAAAAATACATCACTACTTATCCCGAATTACGGGACAGAACACAGAACAGAAAACTTTAAGTATTTTCCTTCTCAACAAATGCACTTTTATATTTCATTATACAATTTTTTATTATTATTTCAACTATGAAAATTCTGCATGAAAACTTAAAAATGGTAAGAATGATTTTTTTTTTAAATCTAACAAAAATTCATAAAATTATGTCTCCATGGTACAATCCTGCCCTCTGTTATATTTTGAAACTGACTACTTGTTTTTCACTTTAATTCAAAATCTGGGTTTTGGAGTGTTATTATCCCCCCTTAATAATTACAGTTTTTACACTCAGGTAGTTGTGCGTTTGCACCCTTCAAATATACTTTATATCTATATTATCCAGTTTGGTTTCCAACCAAAAGTAAATTTTTTGAAGTGAAAAACAAAATGGTTTTTTTATTTGAAGGATTTGGTTAGCAAACCCGTAAATTATGATATTTTTGAATCTGAACACACAAACTAGTCTAATTTGCACCTTTTCAGTAAAGAAATTTTTCAAAAAAAATTGTGACCGAATATAATTGAGATTTTTGTTTATTTTATTAATTTTGTTGTTTTTATTCTCCCAATGTCTTGTAAATAAAAATGTTATCTTACATGTTTCACATTCTTCTAAATGATAATTTAACATGCGGTGTGTCAGTTACAAAAAACAGTAGGTAAATAAAAAAAAGTTACTTATTATAGAAAAATGTAAAAACAGTAAGAAAAAAAATACTTTCCTTAAGAATGAAGTTACAATTTTTTATTGAATTCTTTACACAAATGGTAATATCATAATTTATTACTATACCATATTTTTGAATATTTTTGAATTTACGTAACGGTTATAATGGCCCCTCAGCAGGATAAAGCTAAGTGTTTCATGTCTATTTGTGAAGAAGTATTCATGAACAATTTTTGAGGGTTAGAAAAAAGAATATTTTTCTAATTCCCGAGCGGCACGTCCAGATTTTCTTCAAGTAGTAATTAATTTATTTATTCTCAATTGAAGTCTGGACGTATCGCTTGGGAATTAAAAAAAAATATAATTATTTTTCCTAATAATCTAACATTTTTCATTCATCATTCCCGGGCGTAAAGAAACTTGGGATCCAACATTTCTCCATAACTTACAGCAAGTATTTAGATTTTTTTAAAGTACCTACATTATTAATCAATTTTTAAAAGCTTATGAAATAATTTCAATGTAATGAAAGTAAAAAAGGAGAATTATCCCGTTTTTTATAAATTCTTTGAACATATATCAAGATGTAGCCAATATGTTAAAAAGAGACTTACAAAAAATGGCTGCTCCATTATAAAAATAATATGTAATATTTTAATTACTTTATTATACCATATCTTTGCATTTCTCAAGTAATGTTATTAAAAGTAAAGGAAATAGAAAATAACATTGGTCTAAACCAATGTTTCTATACTTACAGCATACTTTAGTTTGTGCAGCCTTCTCGCCCACGGCTAAAGTGAAGAGGGTAGTTAAAATAAGAATTCGAAACATCTTGTCGGTGCAATCGTCAAGAAGAGAATAAAATTCACAATGAAAATTTTACTCGAAAACCCACATAATTATACCCTATTAGAAAGTATGATAAATACAGCGGAAGTCAGATGCGTGCTTTTGTTATCAGTTATATAAAGTTGTAAGGAATGAACGAATTAAAAACAAACGTTATATAAAAGCAATTAAAAAAACTCGTCTTTGACGTTGACACTGAAATCAATATATGATAAATATGAGTACACCTCAAGAAGAGGAAAAATTTCTTTTTGTAAAATGACACAAATGTATAAAAAACGTATTCAGTGTTCTAAATTTGAGAGTATTTTAAATTTATCAGGTTTAGAATTTAATAAATTAAATGTGGAATGAATACAAATTTCAAAATTACCTTTGAAATTCTTGGACATTAAAAAAAAATGCAACGATAAAATTTGGGCAACACACTCTTAAATGTGTCTAGTCAAAATAATAAGAAGTCTGAGTCTAAACCTACGGACCTGGAAATTAGGCTCATGGCATGTGTCCGGGCGCATAGACACTACCAAATCAAAAATATTAATTATACGTAAATAATAATTCATGTTACACCATAAATTCGGATACGATTGATATATTTACATTAATTTTTTTAACTGTAGGTAATGATAGTTCCAGTGTAGAAATTGGCCTATTTCGCCTCATTTAAAAATTGGCGCTGACAAGGACCGCAATTTTATTTTTACTTTTGAGAAATAAATTAAATTATTATGGGACGCAAATACGGCATTATAGTATAATTATCTTTCAATAATTATAAACATGCTGTCGTTGTTCCGAATTGAAAGACACCCACATATGAATAATACATAAAAATTTGTTTGTTGCTGTTGTTATGTCTATCGATGATATCAATATTTTTATTAAATAGTTCTTCATAAATATTTCAGACGCTGAAACATAATGGATAAAGAAAGAAAACACATTCATCGCGGTACCGACCCAGCAAGGCTTAGGCGCCAAAGCCATTCCTTGTCTGACTGCTACGGCGTCAACTTGTGTTTCATTCAAATAAACTAACTGACCAGATCTACGAATCTCCGTCAGGACAAATTAAATTAAAGTGAGTTTTCATATAGACCGTCACATAAATTGGCAATACATGCCAGCATACTTTTGATTGATACGTTATTCTCATAAAGTATTAATAAGAACCTTTCTGCGGAATTAAAATCAAGAAAACTGGCTCACAGTGATTCTTTGTGTTGAAAAATAAGACTAAAAGGCGAGACGTCACTCAACCAAGTTGGCACCGTTGGAATTGCATAATTCACGGACCCTGAAACCCACGGCTGACTAGAACTAGTAGATCCACTGCAGCAGCCACCAACTATTTTCACTGGGAATCGCAAGTGAGTAAAAAGAAAAGGAAAATTTTCAATTAAAAAGGAGTGTTCTGTCATGACTCTTCAAGAGCTCGTAAGGCTAGTCGACTACGCGAGACTAGACCTTTCGTTAAAAAACGATCATCGATTCATTCACAATATTTGGCCAGAGTTGTAGCACCTTCGTTTCAAATAGTGGATTTAAGTTAGAAAATAGTCATTGGCTAGAGGGTTGACTTCGCTTTCATTGTACCGAACGATATAGACTGTAGAGACTAGATAACTCGGCTAGACACACCACCTGACATGCGATAACATGAGTAGGAAACTCGAAGAATTACGTACACTATTAAACACATACACACTCTATTAAGAAGAAAACCATGGCAGACGGAATGAAGAAAAACGCATCTTCACAGACGAAAGATACCCCTCTTGTAGTTACTAATGCAGATGTAATTGGCATGCTACAAAACTTATCAGATCGGATGTCTAACATAGAACTCGCAATAAATACTCGTAAGGAAGAAATTCGCTTTATAGCAAAAAGTTTTGGTTTGGGTGCTTCGAACGAAAGCGAAAGGGAGAACGGTGCAGAATCTCGAGTAGATAACGATGACGCGTTGTTTGTAGAATTAGAACAGTTGTTAGAGGGAGAACATATTGACCCTAGGCTTCTACAAAGGTTGTCGAACGAAAGAGTAACAACTCCAAATAAAGCCATCCTTACAAGAGACAGGCTCTCACAAAGGTCGAATAAAAGAATATCCACCACAAGAGAAAATATCCCTGCGAGAGACGCAGTTAAATTAATTAAAAAATGCAATGTACAAGACGATATGGGAGTTGAACCCTTCATCACTCTTGTAAAAAGAATTACATTTCAGTGCTCAAATCTAGAAGTTTTATTAGACGGGATCATTGCAGATAAAATCAAAGGAGAAGCGGAAACATCTATTCGTCTCTTATCAGTTCAAGATTATGATGATCTTTTCAAAGCTCTTGGAACTAACTTTGGAACTACTGGATCACTAGAAACTCATCGCACCAAACTCTCACAAGTAATCCAAGAAGCTGGAGAAAGTATGCAGAATTTCAATGCAAGATTCAACCAAAGAATACACGAATTTTTGTATGCTGTACAATCGAAAAATCCTTTAACACACGAACGAGAAATTTGCATAAAAAATTAAAATCACAGCATACCTTTGCAGCAGAGACTCCAATGATTTTGCAGTCACTGCAAAATACCTGGACACATTGAAAACCAATGTTTTTCTAAACAGAAAAATTTTCACACGAAAGCCTCGAGAGACCGACCTCCGGATCGTATAACTTATCTACAAGAAGAAATGGAGGAACAAGAAGATATCCGAGAAACAGAGTCGGAGACAAACTATCAGCAATATCTGGAAGATTATACTGTATCAGAGGACAGTCACAAGGAGCAATTGAACTCGTAAATCATAAGCACCGGACAAACGAAGTAACCAAATTTAAGTTTCAAGGGAAAGGACATCTCTTCGTAATTGTACCAGAAAATTTTCCTATACTTGAGGAAGTCATCATCGGAACACCATTCCTGCACTCTTATCAGCTTAAATTGTCCAACAGGTCCCTCCAACTCGATGATAAGGTCTATAAGGTCTTTAAGGTCTATATTCCCTTGGAATATGACGGTATCCTTATCCCAAAGAACACTATAAAAATGATAACCGTGAAAACAAATAAAAAACAGGGGCACATTCGCATAGAAGATAATCGCTACATTTCAAAGTCTATTCATCGTATCGTGGACTCGCAAGTAATAATTTCCGTTAGTAACGATACGGAAACAGACTTTAGATTAAATAATGAAGAGATAAATTATAAGTTTATCAACGTTAGTCCAGAACGAAAGGAGCGTGTAACTTACATTACAAAGGACGAACTAAATGCTACACTAAAATTATTGAACGGAAATTTGAGGCTTCAACATATCGAAGGTACCCATAAAACACAAATACAAAAATAGCTATCTCTTATCACGACATTTTCTTACTGAAGGCAAATCCACTACCCTGCATCCACCACTCCTATTTTTCACCCCGGGAACTGAGAGAGCATAATATTTTACGTCCAGATATGACCTTGACCAATTGAAAATTTTACCTGGCAAGGTCATGGCAAGGTCAAAAAACGTACAGCAGGATGACTCGTCTGGCATGAATTTTTGAAGAAAATGTTCAACGCAAGAGTTGTAGCATTTTCTACGCCCGATCGATTGGTGACCTTGACTTTGCCCAGGACATTTTCTTCAAAAATGCATGCCAGTCGAGTCATCCTGCTGTACGTTGTTTGACCTTGCCATGACCTTCCCAGGTCAACTTTTCGATTGGTCAAGTTCATATCTGGATATGAAAGTTTCCGTTCTCTCAGTTCCGGGAGTAAAAAATAGAGGTTCCCATTCAAAAAAATCAATTTGTCCATTGAATTCATCGTTGAAAGTTACTTCAAGAATGAACTTGACCTCCCTGAAAAATATCTTACCTGAGGAAATATTCAGTCGTCCTGGAACTTTTAGGACATCCTGTATGTATGTATATATATCAGTTTCAGTTTTGATTTTGGTTACTTTGAAATCGAACCAAAGGGCCTATAACAAAGCCACCGGACGCGTCCTCATTTTGCGGATAGAGGGACCCTGTACGAAGTTTTCCAGCTGAATATGGTTACAATAGTTGATAAGCAGTCTCGGACAATTGTTCAGTAATGTTCCCGAAGGAATTAACCCCAAAACGGAGCGTAACAACCGTGCCAAAAGCTGAATGGCACCTAAGCGAGGTGTCGTAAAGAGTAACTCCGGAATACCGGTTGACCTCTCAGTGTCTGCAGCCTTATGCTTGCATGCGGGGTCGGACAACGGGTCGGACAACAATGCTCACCACTCTAGAGTTGGGGAAACCAATCAGGACAGAGGCAACGCGATAGAACCGCGAAATTTTAATACTTTTGAGTTTACGGTTCGATTCAGGGACGACTTGCTGAAGTGCCACGATGCCAGCATGGCCTCTGAACGAGAAGGTTACATGGCGCAACTGCATGCTTTGTGGTGCGAGAAACACACAGAGCTCTCGCACTTTTCGCATCAACTTCTGTGAAACCGTGCGAAAGACTTCCGGAAAAAGGGTTATATAAGCAGAGTGCTAACTCTACCGCAGTCAGAACAATTCGGCAACAGAGAATGAGAGGTGACACTGATACCAACTGTGAGCGGGCATCCAACAGAGAAAGAGCGATACTTTAGGACCAGGATAAAAATACATCAGCACCCAACTTTCATTCAAGCCCAAAGAACTGGCTGAACTGAATTGTAGTGTGTAGTGTGTATGATGCAGCGAAAACTTTTGCGAATGCAAACCGTAAAACAAAAACAATGGCTGAGCATAAGACCAAAAGACGAATGCATCAACTCAGCACAAAGATAGCCTATTTCAGGGTAGGCGGGACACTACCCGATTCAAGTAGTGTTTCTAGGTGGATAGTTTTCTTGTAGTTATGAATAACTACAAGTGTGATTGACTATATAACATTTGGCAGGAAATTTACTGCCAGGGTCTGAGAGTTTTCACGCGAACTGCAGATCCGTCATTACACACTCAACAAGTCAAAGCTACTGACCAGTTTTTCTCTGACCCACCTTGACTCTTCCAAGACCATGCATTTTCTGTCGACCACCCGCCCAAATCAGAGGAGGTTGAGGCATTTTGGACAAAATTCTACGAAATCCAGCATCCAATGAATTAAGACACAAAAAACTTAAATAGTTTCAAGGAGCTGTGCAGTGCCTTCATGACGCCTAAGAAGGAATGCCGACCTGTTTCCTTTAACCCACCAGCATATGGCCCACATATTCACCTCATATCTAAAGTTGAAATAGCCTATTCGGGAGTGGCTGGTGGAAGCAAGCACAGTGCTCCTGCCGAAGATGAGAAAATCAGTTGACCCTAAGATATACAGACCAATAACTTATCTGACCACGCTGAAAAAAAATCTTCGCAGTTATCCTAGATGATAGGATTTTTCGGACAGTCGGAGCTGTGTGGCGAGAGACGTACGAACAACGCGGCTCAAAGAAAAGCGTAGCAGGATTTCGGGTGAACCTGCACATCAATATATGTGTCTGCAAAGACGCAGGACTCTATCAGCTGTAGCGATTCTTTTATCCTAACATTCTAATTCGATTTGTTGAAATAATTAGTGACCGACAGACTTGAAATTTCTGCCCAAAAATTGAAATTCCTGTGATAATAATTTAAAGAGAGATCTGTGAATAAATCAAGACTAGTCATAAAATGCACTATGCATTTAAAAATCATCCATCCATTTCGAGCATATAAATTCCACTTTATCAGAGAACACATAAATCAATTTGAAATAAAGATCAATAGTATACCGAAGGACGATTTTATTGACGAACGATTCGTGGACTTGTATTTGTCAGGAGAATATCCTACACATCGATCAGTAGAGTAAGACCGCTGAGGTGTGGCATGACGCTGAGATTCAAATCCGATATACGGCTAACAGGAAACAAGAAAATCTTTCCTCACTGTTTAAGAGCTTTGAGTGGTCATCATCAAAGTTCTCAGGCTTCCATTATTCATGCACTTTAGTAATAATAATAGTTGCTAGAAATCTTCAGAAAGGAAATTATGTTCCAAAATAATGCCACACTGAATCATAGTTGATTCCACACGTTTCACACTCAATTCCATTTTTTAACTTGTTTTGTCGCAATCAACAGTGATCGATCATTTAATTAATTTATATAAATACTTTTAGGTCAGACGACTTATTGCTCACTTAAAATGTGGCGTTCACAAACACATTCATTCCACATAAGTCAAAGCTTTGGCACACGTTAAAATTTTCAAATATAAACGAACACTAGGTCATTACTGGATGAGTGATTAAGAGAGAAGAAGGAAGCTCTCGACGATTTTTCGAAAATTCCTCACTCATTCTCCCCTCTCATTAATTTCATTATCATACGCTTATTGGTCATTCTTCTGATGAGTTAAAAATCAATAATTCTAGAGCGAAATTCTCTTACATAAATTTAGACCTTATATGTGCCTTCGAGAATTTATCACAAGCACATTTTCTTAATTGCAAATAAATTTTTTTTATAGTCGGAAATCGCCTCACAGCGCTGCCTATCGATGGCCTGGATTGACTACTAGAAAGCTTTCGATTCGACCTCCTATAGACTTATCATCTAGCTGTTGAAAAGCTTAAAGGTTTATCCACATACCGTGAGGTGCATAGAGAGATTGATGACGCTTTGGAAAACCAGACTTACGTAGCATCTCATCTGGAAAACCTCGTGTAACAACTAACAACCTCACCATTCAGAGAGGTGTCTTTTAGGGCAACACCATGAGCCCTCTCCTCATTTGCCTCACATTATTGCCACTATCTATCGCATTTCGCCATTCCGAAAGATACTTCTGCGGCAAACCCGGATATCGAAAGCACAAGGTTACTCATGGCTTTTACATGGACCTATGCTGAAAATAAAGAGCAAATAGATCTAGCTCTAGGTATTGTCGAGAAATACATTCAGGATATTGGAATAGAGTTTAGGTTAGAAAAATGTGCCAAGGTTAATTTAAATTAAGGAAAATCTAATGGCATCCCCGAAAATCTTGAGATCGTCGACAGAAGCGCTATTCGATACCTTGGTGCTGGAGAGACCTATATATACCTGAGCGTGCCATCGTAAGTGTGCCTGGCCGTAAGATCTATAAAGGATACTCTTCGATGCAGATAAAAACGTCTTATCCGACGGATTTGGTCTTTCGAACTGTCGGCAAGGAACAAAGTATCTGCAACAAACATGCTTGTCATCCCGGTAGTATTCTATTCATTTGGAGTGGTTGCATGGACGAAGGACAAGCTCAGATCCCTCGATACCGGGTCACAAAAGGTTATGCCCGTGAACAAAACCATACACATTAAGTTTTCTGTTCCGCAACTTTACATTTTATCCCGTCAAGGTAGTCGCGGAATACTTAATCTCAAATGTCTTCACAACAGGATTATCCTGGATACAGCACATATAGTCCAAAGTGGTCAGGAAAGTCGAAGGAGTGGGCAAAGCAGCGTTTCTATACAAGCGGAGGAGGTTACTAAAACTGTTGGCCTCGACTTCAATATCAGGGGTGAGTACAATGCATCAAACATTATCCATCTCGAACACTCACTCCTGAAGGCTCGGATCAAGAAAGCACAGGAGCAAAACTTCCGCGAACAGCTTCTCGACGAGAGGATGCACGGCATCTTTCACAGAAATGTGAAGGATCAGTCGATGTCGTATGAGCTAACGTTTGCTTTCCTCAAATCACTCGGATTAAAGTCGGGCATTGAGGGTTTCATTTTGGGTCGTCAAGACGGTGTCATTCTCACTTTAGCATATTGTCGCCACATTTTGAGCCAAGACATTCCCGATGATAGCTGCAGAGCGTTTCATGCGCACTCCGAGCACCTGGGGTACATACTATCTAGTTGTTCAACTCATGCGGGAACGACGTATATTTAAAGGCACAATGCGACACTGAGAGTGCTTTATCAGCATTTCTGCTGAATATGCTGCTGAATATGCTGTAACTACATATTCTAAAAAAATGTCTTTGTCGCGCACTCGAGATCTGACATAGTTCTCTGTGACTTCGTGAAAAGAACTATGTTCGTTATCGAATTTTCGGCACCATTTGACAGAAACATCACAACCAAGCAGAATGAAAAGAAAGAGATGTACAAGACTTTATAAGGAAGTTGCGAAAATGTTACCCAGAATATTCTGCTAAGCTAGTTGTTCTGATGATCGGTGCTGTGGGAGATGCCAAGCTTTCACTGGTTCGTTGCCTGAAAAGCATTCCTTCGTGTCAACGAAATGCCGAGGCACTTTCGGAGAAAATATAGAAGGCGGTAGTCCTTGGGTCGTGTGAGAATTGTATTTGTTTTTACATGGTATATAAAAATAAATAGAGCACGCATATAATTTATTATCTTTTTATAAGCAATAGTTGGTCAAACTATTTTCATGAGTAAGTACACGAAATTTCTTATATTTAACAGAATAAATTCTTACGCATACATCATAAGTAAATTCAACATATATTGGAATAATTTAGAGGATTCATAAAACACAGGGGAGTTCTTCGATATAATATATTACTTCCAAATGGATAATTCGTCGCAAATGGACGTGACATCGGCATTGGAATTAGTCGTTGAAAGACAATTGGTGGATAAATTGGTTTTTGCAATCGATTTGGTACTGCGTATTTTGATATCAGGTGTGGAATTTTTGATTCAGATTCACTGTCGTTGAAATTTTTTTTTGTATCTTGTGATCTTGATTTCATTATATCGTCTATAAGCTGGTACCTTGCTTAAAAAATTTCGGAAATAAAATTATCGTTTATTTATAAATTGTATTGTATCAAAATGGAACATAATAACAGGGATCACAGTCTGTCCCCTTTTTGACCTAACCTCATTTTTCCCATTGAAATTAAAAAATCCCCCTAAGAAACCTAAACTCGAGAATTTTGATCCATTTTTCCCCTTTTCCTCCGTTTTACAAGCATTTGATTCTTTCTTTTCAATAACCAGAAACAGAAACTCAAGACATTAAAAAAAAAAGGCTTTGAAAGAGATTCTTCTTGAATTTTGGATAATGTCTATTTCAAACATTTACTAAACGATATACATATTTCATAATTTTAAATCGAGAAAGTAAATCCGAAAGATAAATCGATTCTTTAGTTTCAAATCAAAAACATTTTTATAGGGCTTCACAGGCAAAAATGGTCTAAAGACAGGGAATATAAGCAGCTTTTTCGCGAAAGCATGGAAATGAATTTTTCCAAATGGGATTCATGTAGTTGCTTATATTGAGATCAAATTAAAACTCTTTAAATTCTAATATTTCAAGTGAAAATATTGCATTTCAACAAAATAGATGAATTCTTAACCAAAAAGATGAATTTTCAACTCATAAAATTAACTTTTTACCAAAATTGACAAATTATCAACCACTGAGATGAATTTTCAACTAAAGTGATGAGTTTTCAACAAAATAAATACATTTTTAACAAACTGGTTCCACTTTGAACAAAGTAATTTAATTTTTCAACCAAAAAAGATGAATTCTCAAGAAAAAATGTAATAGTTGATATTTCAATCAGAAAAGATTTTAATTTTGAATAAAAAACAGTTTAATCCATCCAAAACATACGACTTTGCAACTGAATAGTTAATTTTTCAACCAAATTGTTGAATTTTTAAGTAAAAATGTGAATTTCCTACAAAACAGTTGAATTTTTAATCCGAAAATATGAACTCTCAACAGAAAAGTTAATTTTGAACCAAACAGTTGAATCTTCAACCCAAAAGGATGAATTTTCAACCCAAAAGGATCAATTCTTAACAAAAAATGTAATAGTTGATATTTAATTAAAAAAACATTTTAATTTAAAATTAATAACAGTTGAACTCATCCAAAAAATACGAATTTTAGTTCAATCGTCAACCAAAGCAGATTAATTTGCAACCAAAGAGTTGTATATTTTTAACCAAAAAAGATTTTTCAGTCAAGAAAGAAAGTAATAATTAATAGTAATTATTAGTAAGAAAATAATTATTAGACGGTAATAAAGGAAAGACTGTGAAGCCTGCGATAAATAAATGTGAAATTTTTGTTCAGTTTTAATAGTTTTTAAATATATCTAGAAAAAAAATTTTGAAAATCGAAAATAATATGAAAAATCTAGCGTATGTACTAGGACCCTATAATTAAGTTAGCAAACAGGTGAGCAAAATGCATATTTAAAAAAAATGGTTTCCTTCATAATTTTCTTCTTCTCGTGAATAATATAATAACAATAAAAAAAAAATTAATTGATGTTTTTTTACACTATGATATTTTTTAGCTCAAATCAAACAAATTTTTTGAACATCCGAGAGCTTTCAACTGACAAAAATACATTAGAAACAAATTCAAATGTTTGAGGAAACCAAAACAGAAAAAGTCAGTTTTTCAAATATTTATTGTTGTGTTTTTCAAATATTCTGAAAAACTCAGGAATCTGTACTTAAAAGAATAAACAAGACACAAATTTATGAGAATAAGGAATCAAAATCTATGTACTGATGAAAACACATTTAAAAAAATTCATGTATTTTTGTCAGTAGAAAAAAAATTGTAACAGAAAAATGAATAATAGAAAACTTTTGTTCAATATTCGCAAGATACATGTATGATATAAAAAGTTTTTTGAAATTGAACTACTGAACCGCTATGATTCCTGTAAATAATAAATAAATAAATAATATAAACCTTTGAAGAAATCTTCATTTGTAGAATTTGCGTTCAACGAATTCCTTAGTAAAATGTGACTCATCAATAGACGGTTCTTACTTATTTTTGATGTTATATTTTTTGCAAATTCTTTACTGAATTTTTTATCACTTTTAAGATTCTCAGCATCAGATTCCTTTTCCCTTGATGTATTATGTTGTGCTTTGTCAGCCAGAACATTCATGATTAAAAGCAAAATCTGGTTTAAAAAATTGAAAAATTTTCTTTTTAAATTATTAGTCTTATTTAAATTGGATATAATTAAATAAATTACTTACAAAAATCGTGTTTATCATTTTTTCTTTGTTTATGAATCTAATCACGTCTCGTTAGCACAAGATTTGCCAAATCAAACAGCACTACTAGAGAGCAAACATAATTAACATATGTGTGATTAGGTGACTAAGCTGACCAATATTTCTTCAGCAATTGGCGTCTGAGATTCAATTGAATTTCGCGCGGAAAAAAATTTATAGCTTAACCAACGATATTTATTCTTGATTCGGCCACGAATATCGTTGGAAACGAAACGACGGCATTCGCCAAATATTCAAAATAGGAATTTCAGCATAATTTGTTTAGACGATAAAATTATAAATAATTAGTAGATGGCCTTCTAAAGGTAAAGTTAAATAATTACTTAATAATTTTAAAAATCACTTTCATATTTCAGACTTCACACTCTTTCTCATGTTTCCTTTTTTTCCACTTTTTTAAAAAGATTTCTGATTTATTTCTCTGTTTTCAAGAAACTTACCATTTTTCTCGTTTTTTCGCTTGCAACTATTTTGATACTATTTTGTTGCAAAGTAATGCTTTTTTGGTAAAAAATTCAACTGCTTGGTTGAACGTTTAACTACTTTGTAAAAAATTAATTTTCTGTTATTGAAGATTCTTCTCTTTGGCTTAAAATTGAAGAATTTTGTTAAAAATTCTGCTCTTCTTCGGTTGGGAATTAATTTGTTTAAACAAAAAATGTAAGCATGCCATTTTTTGTTAAAAATTGGTATTTTGGTAAATTAATCTTCTTGCTTGAAAATTCATCCTGTTTCGTTAAAAATGCAACTGATTGTAAATTAATGTGTTTTGGTTGAGGACTAAACTATTTTTCTGGAAATTCGTTTTTTTGTTGTTCTTTGCATTTAACTGTTTTTTATTCAAAATTGAAATCTTTTTGGGTTGAAATATCAACTATCACATATTTTCTTGAGAATTCATCTTTCTGGGTTGAAAAGTCAACTGTGGGTTTGCAAATGATTTTTTTAGTTGAAAATTAATTTTATCGGGTCGAAAATTCACTGTTTTGTAAATAATTCGTCTTTTTGGCTTGAAAATTCAACATTTTGGTAAAAAATTAAACTATTTGGTTGCAAATGAACTTTTTTTGCTAAAAATTCTTATTTTTGCTTGAAAATTCAGCCAGTTGGTTGAAAATTAAACTATTTTACAAAAATTAACTATGTGGTAGATAATTAACTTTTTTATTTTAAAAATCATATTTTCTAGCGAAGCGAGCCACGCGCCAAGTGCGCATTGAGAATATACTCGCGCAGCTGGCAGATTTTTTTGTTGAAAACTTGTTTTTTTGTTGTTAAAAATTAATTTTTCATCTGAAAATTTAACTATTCGATTTTCGGTTGGAAATTTACCCTTTATAAGTTGAAAATTCAAATACAGTAAAGTCTTGCCTATTTCAAGGGCCGCGAAACGTGAAGATTTGAGAATTTCAAGGCTGGAGGAGCCCCCACCTCTACCGCGAGTCGTCAGGTTATTTTTGTCAAGCGACGTTCATTGGCTTCCCCGGCCTTGTTTTGATTCGCGCGCTGTAATTAACTTTTTCAACTGCGCATGTACCGATAAGCGCGGGTCTATTTGAAATCAATAAATACTATCAATAATAAAACAGATAAATATTCAAAGCAAATTGAGTCTACAAAAAAGCTCATTTTTGAAAATAATTTATCATTAATGTAATATTACAAGTTTATACTTTGTAATTTTAAATAGACCCGCGCTTTTAGCTACATGCGCAGTTGAAAAAGTCGCTGTTCGTTAGCATCACTGCATGCATGCCTGTGTTTTTGTTGACGTACGACGTGACAAGTATAACATTTCCTTGAAATTGTACAATTTGCCAACTCAAAATCAAGATAATAGAATGAAAAAACGACTCAAATATTTCGCGGAATGGTAATTATTGTAGCATGACCTCATGGTGATGCTAGAATAAGTGGAAATATCAGGAAGGTTAGCATATTTGGTAGATCTTGACATCTGACTACTTTGGAGATAATATTCTAAACTTAAAAGTAAGTTATAAACGTCTGAATAGTAATATTTTTCAAGTATAGAATACATTGGCACAATTCTGTTTCATCCTGTTATCGGTTAAACACCTTTTAGTTTCACGAATACAATCAACTATCCGAAATTTGAGGTTAGAGTACCCGATCTGATACACTAACCTGAAATTTGGGATATTTTATTTTATTTCGTGACACTGAAAGGTCGTAAATCGACAAAAGAATGGAACATGACTGAGAAAATACATTCTATACCATGACGTCATGCTAAAATACTCAATTCAAACCAACGAGGGCCTCCCGCTCTTCGGGCCTCTTTTCAATTGGTCAGCCACTGACGCGGGCGAGACCGTACAAGGACCGTGGTGGGAGGTGACGGAACTGCTCAATTTGGAATAGCCCAGTATGGAAAACTTGAAATAGGTAAGACTTGAAATAGGCGAGACTTTTTTGTTGAAAATTCGTCTTTTTAGTTAGAAAATTAATCCTGTTTGTTGAAAATTCATCTTTTTTCTTGAGGATTCAAATATTTGGTTAAGAATTAATCTTTTTTGGTTTAATTCAACTGGTAGAAATGTCGTCTTTTTTTGTAGAAAATAAATTATTTAAACCGAAGATTTGACGATTCCAATTTTTGTTAAAAAATTATATTTTTCAGTTGAAATTTCAACTAGTGGTTTTAAATTGTTGTTTTTTGGTTATGATAATTTTGGTTTTAAATTGGTTTTAAAATTCGTCGTCTCGAATTTTTCGGAGCGACTAAACGCAGCCTTTAAAATTCGCCTTTCTTGATTGAAAATTTATCTATTTGGTTAAGGACTCAGCTATGTTGTCACAAATTCGTTTCTTTTTAGTTTGATTTTACTGGTTGAAAATTCTTTTTTTTTTTTTGTAGAAAATGCATCTTTTATGGCAGAAAAGTCATCTTTCTTCGTTGAAAGTGAACTTTTTTGTTAAAAAGTCAACAGTTTTTTGAAAAATTCGCCTATTTGCTTTGAAAATCCAACGGTTACTAGTTGAATTTTAATATCCTTTATTTCAAAATTCGACCAGTTGATTTACAATTCATCTTTTATGGTAGAAAAATGTTCTTCGTTAAAGATCAATCTATTTTGATTGAAAATTAACTTCTGTGTCTTTTTGGTTTGAAAATTTAACAATATGGTTCAAAGTTTATATATTTTGTTGAAAATTCATCTCTTTTGATATAAAATCTTTTTAGTCGAAAATTGAACTATTTTGTTAAAACTGCAATGTATGGAAATCTTAGTAGTTCAAAATGTTTCATATTGAATTCAATACGGCATTTACCTTAATTTCACTTGAAAGAATTTATTCTCTTATTATTCCCCTAATTTCGTGAAAAATCACCCTATTTCTTCTGTTTTGAGAAAATTTTGAGCTACATTAAATGGGGGGGGGGGAGGTAAAAAAAAAGTGCGATAATCAAGTAGGGGGAACAGGAAGGTAAAAAATAGTCTAAAATATTGGTAACGTCTTTGTATTTTTTACTAACCAAAAAAATTCCATGTGGCGTTACAATTTTGTATAACATTTAAATCTCACAAAGTTATATATGGATAATTTAAAAATATGAAAATCCATGACCAAGAGATACAGTTGGCTCTTTCAGAAACCAAAATTACTTTTTTCAAATATATTTTGGTTTTGTTGATTTGATTTTTCAGTATTTTTCTGTTTGAACTATACATTTTTTCCGTGCGTGATACATAGGGTGACTCGAAAAAGAAAGTCGTTTTTCACATACCATTTTTGATTAAATCGATTATAAGCTCGAGTGATAAAAATCGTTTATACTCTTGAAATCTTTATGGCATCTCCAATGTCGTTTATGTTTTTGTCGAAACAGCAATATTTTCTCGTTCCGTCATAATGAATTCATCAGACTGACAGGTTAGGGCTGATGGTTGAGTTTGTTCCCTTGCGGTATATGATACGGTAATTATTAAAGTGATGATTATCTCACAAGTGTAATGCATATCCGGAGATTGTGAAAAAATGATTACGGTATATGAGAAGCAGGAGAAAATTTTGTGAACGCAAGTATATGTGATCGATCATATTTGCGGAATTTAAAACTTTCACGATCGTCGTTTTACCACCTTATGAACCGATTTATCGATCCGGCGTAATTGCCTCAGTACGGTCTTACCGAAAAAACATTTATCGGTTTCTGAAAACAATGATTGATTTAGTAGCAAAAACAGGGAGCCTACGCGCGCTTTTGATTGCCTATAAAATGAAAATATATGCTTTTATTTGAAGTTCTATAAAATATAATTAATAATTAAAAATAAATATTAAAATTGCGACATTTAATTTTAATTGCAATCGGCTTTCAGTGATCTGTAACCCTTATTTAAATATATAAGATTGAGTCGCAGGAGGAATTAGAAGCAAAGATAAAAATATATATGTTATAGTGAAATTTTCTATCGTATAAAATTGATTAAAAATTAGCCAACTTGTTTATTTTTGAATGTTTATGGTTTTAAATCATAAAATTTTCAACATCTTTTGAAAATAGGTCTACTTTGAAGATTTTCAGCTGAAGATCCTTCAATTTTTGATGTGTACAATTTGAAATGATGTAGTTTTGATTACTTTTTTTATAAGTTCAATCTTGAAGATTCACAGTTAAAAACTTTTCAATTTTCAAAATTGATAAATAAAAATTCTTAAATTATCATGATTTTGAAGATCAAAAGTCAAGTTTTAAATTTTAAATCTTCCATATTGAAGAAATTTCGAATGTAAATAATTTGTATTACAAACATTTTCAATTCTTAAACTTAACGTTTGAATAATTTTGAATTGTAAATTTACAAAATAAAAACCTCTTCAATTTTTATGATCTATAAATAAATATTCTCAAACTTGGATGATTTTACAGATCAACAGTAATGTTTTAAATTCTAAGTCATCCAATTTGAAGAAATTGTGAATGTAAATCTTAAAAATTATAGAATTTGTATTTGTAAAACTTCAAACTGGTCAACTTTGAGTTCTAAATTGTAAAAATTAAAAACTCTTCAATTTTAAAAATTCACAATTTAAAGTTCTGCAATTTTAAAAAGTTACAATTGGAAATTGTTGAATCAAAAAATGAATCCCAAATTATATAATTTGCAAGATTTATATTTTAGAAACATAAAAGCATTCTTTAATTTTGATAAGTTTGTAAATCAAAAGTCAAATTTAATTTTTTTTCAAATCATCAAAATTGAAAGGTAATAAATTTTAAAGATATTTTAAAGAGTTACAATTGAAAATTTTTGAATTTTGAAAATCTAGAATAACAAATTTTGCAACGTTCAAGATTTATATTTCAATTGTATATAATTTGGAATATTATTTCTCATAGTTCAATTTCGAAAATTTACAATTGAAAATTGTTCAATTTTCACGATATGCAATTTGAAATTATTCAATTTTTAAAATTTACAATGGTAAGCTTTTTAATTTTAAAGAGTATAATTGAAAGATTTGAAATTTGGATCATTTTGGAAATCAAAATCAATTTTTCAATTCTAAATTTTTCAAATTAAAGAAAATTAAAATGTAAAGCATTAAAATTATAATTAAAAGTTCTACATTGATTTAAATGATAAGAGAATAGAACAAGTTGATAAGTGCGTATATCTGAGTAGCCTATTCACTAGTGACGTAAATATTTAAAAATATATCAAGTAAAGCTAAAAGGGTCACTGGGTCCCTATCGGAAATTGTTCCTTTCGATACCCCGAACAAGAATATCTTGTGTATTTTTTCGAAAAATCCTGGGTTTAATGGTTAATTAACAATTTTTATGAACAATATTAATATTGCTCTTTTTTGGTTAACAAAAATTATTATCTTGTGAATTGGCACCTTCTGAGTAAAAAAGGTCCTCTTTATTTTTTTTGTAAAACCATTCGTTTTCATATTATAAATTGTTTAATAACGGAAAAAACGAAAATTTGCAGTTTTCAATCGATTATTGCTGACGACCTAATGTTGATATTCCTGAATTTGCACGCCTTTTTTTGGTTTATACCGATAGATTCTTCGAAATAATATTAAATTTGGTCATCATAAACATCGCCAATCATCGCCAATGCATCGCCAATTAACAAGAAAATAATTTTTGTCATCCGAAAAAAGCAATATTTATATTGCTTATAAAAATTGTTGAGAGCGTTTTTGTCGTTTGAAGAATCCATCCGTACAAAAAAAAAAAATAAGCGTGCAAAATCACGAATATCAACATTAGGTCGTTAGCGAATCGATTGAAAATTGCAAATTTTTTGTTTTTTTGTTATTAAACAAGTAATAACATGAAAACAAATCTTTTTACGAAAAAAGTGAAAAGGACCTTTTTTACTCAGAAGGTGCCAATCAACAAGAAAATAATTTTTGGTTATGCGAAAAAAAGGAATATTCATATTGTTTATGAAATTTGTTAATTAACAATCGAACCCAGCGTTTTTCGAAAAAATATCCGAAATATTCTTGTTCGGGGTATCGAATCGAATAATCTCCGATAGGGTATTCGACGCGACCTCTCAGGTCCAACAGAAAGTGTTATTGGGTCCCGCATATGCGGCAAAACACTGATGGACAAGTGAGTACTGAGATAATCCTCAAAAAATGTCATGTAGAGGAGACACTAGTTGACATATGTGAAAGAAATTCTTTGATATGGTTTGGATATGTTGAGAGAGTGAAAGCTGAAGGACTAGCAAAACAAGTGTATGTAGCTAAAGTAAATGGCAGTATGCCCAGAGGCAGACCGCGGAAAGAATGGTTAGAATGTGTAAATGAGACCCTAATTCAAAGAGAAATAAGAAGCCATAGATACGCAAGAGCTTGCATGAAAAAATGCATGGACGTGAAGGAAGCTAGAGAGGTATGCCAAGACAGAAAAGTGTGGCGACAAATAGTTTATAAAAAGAGTGTCAGTAGAGTGAATGCCCGAGTAGGGAGCTTCACATGATGACTTTGTGAGGCTCTTCACTTGGGGTGATCGCTAGAGAGATTGATCAGCAACCTGGGTCGGAGCAGTGTTGCGGAACGAACGGATTATTTAAATAAGTAACACGGGAATTCTAGATTAATCTAATACTTTTTACCCCTTCCCACATTACTCGCTTCCTTATCGAGTGAGTCACGCTTACCCCGAGAGGGAAATGGCTCAATGGTATATAGGGCAAGGGAACCAAATGCGGATCAGGGTCCGAATGCGGATCAATCTTGTTTTTTACCGTAAGTTGAGATAATGATTCAAACAGTTTTGTGAAATGCTTAGCCCAACTAATAATTGACAACCTAAAACTAAATTGTTGTAGGTGGCTACACTGCTTCTACAAAAAAAAAAAAAATTTCTAAGTTGTGGCAACTTTGACATTTTTCAATGTGGTTGAGTTGGGTGAAATTACGGTGAGTGACAAATTCTTTAATATTTCAATAGATATTTATTTGAAAATCATAAGACTTTAAGAGAATATTCATAAAATCATTAAGTTTCAGTAAATTAATAAGGTTCTGACGATCTTGCACTATTCCCAGAATGCGACAAACATGAAAAGTAGTGATTTCATACCTAACCTTAAATTCTACTTAAGATTTTCGAAACTTATAAATTAATATTTACTCTTCTTTTTTCTGTTGTATTGTCAATATATTTTTATAAAAGTTTCATAAACCAGTAATGTTATTAAATTTGTCGAAAAAATGATGTAATAGTTATTAAACTTGTGATAAAAATTTACAACATTCAAAAGTTGTCATGGTTTCATAATTTTAATTTTGTAGTAAAGGAAACATAATAATCTGTTGCATTCGTCCATATTTATTTTACAAAGTAAATGTGATTAATGTTTCAAAACGAAACAACTTTTAATGAATTTGAATCCGTTTTATTATGGTCGCACTCTTTTGAGAACTGATTTTTTAATTATTTTCTAATTCTTGTGAAGTTTTTAGGATTATCGATCAGCTGCACCATGTCCTTACAAAATGCTCTTGAAGTAATTAGAGAAGAAAGACTTTCGATTTTAGTGCATTTTTAGCGTTGAACACCGCATTAGAGTTCGCGCGCATGCGTTTGATCCGCATTAGGGCCCGGGCCCTAGTGCGGATCAACAGCGATATTATTTAGATTTTTTTTTAAATTTTTATTACTCAAACTTATCTTCTAACATCTGCTTTTTAATAAAAATGTTAGTTCCAATCCTTTTTGACACTGATCCGCATTTGGACCAAAATCATACCTTTACAAAAAATGTTCTCATACTTTTAAAAATTAATTTTGAAAATCGGCTTTTCGTATTTTTGAAGCTAAAGGATCACCCTAATGTTTTCTTTAAGAGAAATTCATTTTGGATTAGAATTGTATTTTTAAACAAGTAGTTTCTGAAACCTGATCCGCATTTGGTTCCCTTGCACTATAATTGGAAATTCTGGAATTTTAAGAAGGTAGAATTGCAAATCAGTCAATTTTCAAGATTTATATTTTAAAGCTATAGGCAGTTTTAAACGTTTTGTTTATAGTTCAATTTCGAAGATTTAAAATTCCAAATCCTTCAATTTTAACGATCTGCAATTAGAAATTCTTTAATTTTGAATGTTTGCAATTGAAGACACTTCAATATTTAATGTGTATAATAGAATATAATGCAATTTGGTATGGAGTTTAAATTAGGTTTGCGTAAACAACATTTTTTTCGGCTTAGATTAAATAGAAAAAACGAAAAACTCTTCAAGGTCTGTAGAAGACATGCGATCACCGAAGTTAAGCAGCTCTTGGCTCGGTTATTCTCAGATGGGGGTTGTCGTACTATTGGTTGTATTTAATCAGCTTTTACAAGCTGATTCCACTCTCGAACTAAAATTAATACTAAGAATATAGTATCAGGAATTAGCTCTTGATTAAAATTTATTGATTATATCTTACCTGGGGCAAATTGAAATTAATGGTAAAGTATCAAAATTGAATTTTATTGGATAACATATTTTACAGTCACAATGTTTCTTTAATTGAAAAATTAATAATTCGTATAAATTTATGATCATGAAAGTGAGGTTAATAATTATTGCCATTCGTTTCATGATCGAGCACTTCATAATAATTGAATATATGAGATTATGAAAGAAGGAATGACTTAATTAAGAAGAACTTTTTTCATATGAAGTTCCGGTTTTATCATCTTCATAATCATATTCAATATAACTGGTTATATGTTTTCAAAGCTCGTGTTTTTTAGAATGATAAAAAAATATTTTATTATATATTATTATGTAGACTTTAAGATTTTTCCAAGTATTAACATTTTTAGCAATGACTTATTCTATCATATGCTTCACTCAGAACAATATATATGTCTTGAATAGAAAAAAAACAGCTTTTTAAAAAAATATTTTCATTTAACCAATAATAATTTTCAAAATAAGAAAATCCTTTTAAATTAAAGAAAAAAATTTATTGGGACAAAAAGAAACATTTGTTTGGATCAAAATTGGCTTTCTTATCTAGCGCCTGAAAATATAGTTCTAAGAATGTTGCAGTCATAAGAAGGTTGCCATTACGTAGGCGAAGTTCGATATATTATTTTTCTATAAAATCATATCCTATAATAAAAGAATGGATCAATGATAGTTAACAATTTGAAAATTTAATTTTTAATTTTTGTATGCTACTTTGTTTATTAAAATGCACTTTATGCTGTATTTTTTTGCATTGCTTTTCATAAACCAAATTGATAATAAATTAACATTAGCAGGTATTATTTATATACATTTTTTTAAATTATTCTACACCCTCAAATACCCCCATACTAGGGTTGTTCAAATAAAATTAAATTTAAATTTAAATATGTATAACGGCCGAACGTGTTGCTTTTTCGAACAAGAAAATATTTTTAAAAAAAATTCATTATTATTTAGAGGTCTACTTGAATATTGGGGTTTAACATTTTGGATATAATTGAAGATTTTGCAGGTGAGTAAGTCTTTTTCATTTATAACCTCCTTTCTTCATAAAGATGATTTATGAAATCGATAATGTTTTTTATCAATTGTAATTATCGCTGTATACTTAACAGAGGAACACTCATATATGTATATGTTCAATTCAAATGCCTAACTCTGGTTCATTTCTCATTATTCTACTTTATGATTTTTTAATTCAGAAATGAGAAGCACAATTAGTAATTAAAGTGAAGTAAACATTCGGATTGAATAAGTGTTCCTGCTTTTACATATATAACGATAATTATGATTTAAAAAAAAAACATATGATCGAGCTTATACATTATTTTCATAAAGAAACTCAATTGTAAGGTTAAGTGTAAAACGAAAAAGATTTAATTCACTTGAACAAATTCTATAATTAATTAAAATATAATATATTTAATTTAAACAAGAACGTTACTCAATTTAAACAAGACATTTATTCAAGCTAACCAAAAATTTGTTTGAACCAAATAAATAAGGATAAACAAAAAATTTCATTGAATCAAACAAACATTTGTTTGACCCTATATCAAAGTAATAATTTGTTTGATTCAAACAAACATTTTTCTCAGTGTACCTTTGAAAAGTTTCCTTCGAAGGGAAAAGCCTGGCATAAAAAAAATCAACCCGTAACATCAGGAAGCATAATTTTCAATTCTCATAATAATAACATTTTTCATGATAAAAAAGATTATCAGGGCATGCACAAGCACAGTGTTAAACATTAAAAACCTTTCTGGCTCCTTAATAGAAAGATATCCTTATTGCTAGAAATCTTTGTAATTAATTCGAAATTTTTATATTTGATACTGCCATAAAAAAAATTAGCAACAAAATTGAAGAAACCATGCAGAGGAAAATAATGTTTTATATAATTTTAAATAAAATAGTCATATGTAATTAGTTGCTGTAAAGATTTTTTTTTTATAATTATTAATAATGTATAAGAAATATCTACCGAATTCTCATAAAATCTAGTAATGCTATTGTGCTATCGTCATACACGGTGTGCCTGAACCAACCTTAAATGCAAGGTCATAGTACATCTAATTTTTTTTTGGATTCGATTTAGGGGCTCAAAAATAGTGTGGAAAAAAAATTTTGAGCCAAATTCCCCTAGCCGTTTTTGAGAAAAGTGTTTTTTATGGGTTAAAAATAAAAATGGTCAAAAAAATGTGATGCACTTTTATTTTTTTTCACTTTATTTAACGAAATATGGTAAATAAATATAATATCAGTCTATATCAATACTGAGAAAATTTTATTTTTTACACATGTCGGGCATTGTACTCTTGTACAGCTTTTAGTAAGTTACTTGGGTAATGAGGGTGTGTGCTCGAAACTTTATATTTAGCCCAGGTCGTTTTAAAATCCGAATGGACAGATTCCATGGCTTGTTCACTGTAAAATCCAAGGCCTTTCTCAACTTTACAACAAAAATCAGGGACATGAAAAAAAAACCGCGTGAACGTTAGGTGTAATTGAAATATCCAAATCACAGTAACTTCGCTCAAACTCAGATATACAATCTACGTATTTCGGGTTTAATGATGAAGAAAAACAAGAATCAACGACGGATTGAAAAGCCGTAAAGCACCTCACATATTTTAAACAACCAATGCTACATATTCCACGTAATAAGTCGATTTTTTCTAACAGCATTTTGCAAGAATTACCTGCGAACGCTGGACTCCCATGTACAAACTCGCGAGTAACATTACACATCCCAGCCCATTGGAGACTCTCATCTTCAAATTCCATCAGCATGTGTTTATATATTTTGTTCACAACCCCGAGCATCAGATGTAGTTCTGGCGGTGGACTTATTTCTAATATTTCTGTTCTATTGTTTTCTGAGAAAATTATAGGAGTATTTGTACAATTTTTATACTTCTTCGCAGATGATGTATTACTTCCACTGTCTTGCTACCCAAGAAAATTTTCCTTACAATTTACAACAGTTCTGTATTCCCCACACGTGTTTAACTCATCCTTTGATGCAGTACATCATGTGCAAGGAAAACTGCTTGCATGTGACATGATTCCCGTTAATACGTTGGCAAGTTTTAAATCAGTTGCTATTGTCCCTTTTAAATCCTTCAATTTCAAGAGTGACCACATCAATAGAAGGTTTTCATATTTCTCTTGTGTATGTGCCACTATTCCAAGCAGTAGTAATTTCTTGACGCCAGAATCCTTAAACTTTTTTGCGACAACGCCTTCGGTATACTTCTGTCGACCTTCTACATTTGCAACTTCTGATTCATCTAAAGATTGCATCGAAAGGCAAACTTTTAAAAAACCTCCGCCACTATCTATTCCGAATTTCAAATGCATTTCATCAGCTTCCCTTTTTTCTTTAACAAACTGAAATAATCCTTTTACATCATTGCAAAACACTAAAGTCTCTGCAGAAGTTGCAGTATCGTTATTTTTAGTGTTAATCACATTGCAGTCTTTCATACTGAAATAAAAATCCAGAGAATGGTTCAAAGTTTAAATTTTTGTTTTAAATCTGGTTCAAATTATTTTCTGTCATTCGTAGCGACGCGAAGAGCTGCTGTAATACCATGTACTTGATGCGTTGAAAGCCCATAACTTGTTCCAATTTTTAAGACATCTTCAGCAGAAACACGCTTCCGTTTTTTGCTTTCTGATTGCTGTTCAGTCAAAGAAATTTTCAAAGGCTTTCCATGTTTCTGAGATAAAGCGATTACAGTATTTCTATCTGATTTATTTTCCTCAACGTTTGTCGCTTTTTCATTTGAAATTACTTTAATCAAATGACACACCAAGTGTTCTTTTTCCTTTAGGAGTATATCGTTTATAATATGATCTTTTAAATGTTCGTAATGCTACGGTGCACAAGAAAAATGTGATTTTCCTACTACTAATTCTGAATGGCACTTTTTGCAGTATCTTGTTTTATTTCTTTCTTTCGCATCTGATGTGTTTTTTACGAAATTGCTGTGTCCTGGTGTTCTCACTAAGTTACATAAGTCGCATTCGCATAATTTACCTTCTTTCCATCTGGTTTTTTGATTTATTAATTTGAATGTATAATAATCTGGTAATTTTATACTCACTTTAGTTTCATCACTTTTGACCGAACGATAAATAAGGATTCTGCAGGCATTACAAACAACTACAGGGAGGCGATTATCTTCAGCATCATAGCTCACAATCTTTTGAATAAGATTTTTCAAATGATTACTAATCTTGAACAATTGTTTCTTTTTTTTAAGACAAAGAAGGCAAATTTTCGCACGGTTTTCATCATGAGTTCCAGCATGGTCTTTAGATTTTGCAGACATATTTTACGATTTTTTCACAACAACACACTTGGTCAAAATATTCAAAAACACTAAACAACTGCAGACTGCGCGATGCACTATTGGCAAAGATATCTTGCCTACTAATGGGTTGCAAAAATTATTTTCACGGAACTTGTTCTAGATATGTTTACATTAGGTAAGAGAATCCATCAATGTTTACATTCACGTGTTGTTGTGTCTTGTTGTCGTGTTCACAGAGGCATGTATGATGATGATAGGTATATTTCAAGACGTACTTCAAAGACTTTATTATATTTTATGAATTTATTATATTTTTTATAAAGTTTTATTTTGAAAAGTTGAAATTGTAATGCCTTAAGATTCTTTTTTTTAATTTTATAATGTTTTTCATCAATAAAATGCATAAAAAAATCAATTCATTAAATTTTTTGACAAATTCTATTTTTCACCCCGAAAAAACATTTTTCTAACAAACGGCTCGGGGGATTTGGCTCAACATTTTTTTCCACACTATTTTTGAGCCCCTAAATCGAATCCAAACAAAAATTGGATGTGTTATGACCTTGCATTTAAAGTTGGTTCAGGCAACCCGTGCATAGTGAGGCTTTTTCAAAAACTTCTTTGGTGTCCATTATTTTGATGTAATTTTAAACGAAAATATTTTGTTTTGTAAACCCAATAGAGAAATATGGAAATAAATGATAGAAATATAAAAATGTTTGCACGTGTCCTACTTTCTAATAATATTGCTTATCATTGTAAATCAATGTTTTATTAACTTGATAACACAATAACCTCTTGAATTCAGCTATTGTTTTTCAGTGAAAGTGAAAGAATCGTTTTACTTTTGTTTTTCCTGAACCGGTTTCTGTCCCACTCACTTGTTTCTTTGGTATTCAATTATAGATCTATCATTATGTCCTTTTCTCTCCTTTTCCTGTCGAAACAATGAACTCACTTCCAGGGTCTACAGAAAACTGACCTTCCGCTTGGTTGAGCAATTGATCTCTTTCCTTTTTCATTGTCATGACGCGAATTTGACAGCTTAAACTGGCTTTTCTTCATTTTTGAAAATATTTTCAATGACATTTTTTTTTAAATTACATGCTGAGAAAAAGTTTGATTCAATTAAGCAAACAAATTTGGTTGAATGCAGTTTCTTTTATTTTAACAAATTTTCATCTTAAGTAAATCAAAATTTATTTGAATTAAATCAAACTTCATTTGAAGCAAAACAAATTTATTTAAATTGAACAAAAACCATTTGTAAGATAAACAAACATTTGTTTGACCTTACCTTAAAGAAGTAATATGTTTGAGTTAAACAAAGAATTTTTTCGATTTAAAGAAATATTGTGTGTATCAAATAAAATTTGTTTATATCGAACAAAATTATTTACATTCAAATATAAACTTCATATGAAACAAATTGTATTCAAACAATATTTTTTTCATGGTACATAACAGATCATGTGTATAAGTCACTGCGTGCATTTAGCTTCAGCGTTTTATCGTATCAAATACAATTTTAGTTCATTTAAATTAGACTAAAAGCAAGAAAATTGTCACGATTACTTGCACGTTTATACCTTCGCCGTTTGCAAGTCTTAGCATTATAAACATTTTGAATTAAACATTATACATTTACACTTAAATAGGGGCATATTCAGACAGATAATTCAGCACCTATGGGATCGAAAAATTGTAAAATAAAATGTGAACTGCTTTTCAGGCACGTACTCCACACTCGGAATAAAAACTTTGCGCTAAATATAAAAACTTTGGTGTACATGCAAATTTAAAAAGGCCTTTTGTGATAACTATGTGTACAATATTATACAAATATTAAAAAAAAAAAAACATTTGTAAACTCAGTTTTTTGTATGGTCGTAAACCGTCACTTTTTTCATACCCATTCCACACGAAATGAGACATCGTGCTGAAGCTGTAGGAAAATGAATATAAAGACTAAGGAACATTTATCCACTAATACGTCTTTACAATTATAAAAAAAACGAGTTTTTGTTTGTAACTATAAAAATGTATTATCATGATTATTATTTATTACTTAATTTATTCGTTTACTAGTTCCTTAGTTCCTTTTGTTTATTTTTCCAAATTGTCAGTTCAATATCTCATTTCGTGTGAAATTGGTATGGTCCTAAAAAATGTCACTAAGGTGGGAATCGGACAAATGTTACATTTTATTACATTTATACATATGTATAATAATGTAATTAATAAGTAGTAAAAAATAGTAAATAAGTAAATTTATATGAATTTATTAAAATTGTAGTAATTATTTAATAAAGTTACTATTTTTTATCAAAACTTGATTCATTTTATTTGTTTATAAGTATTATTAGACAAATTCCCATTCTTGTATTAAGAATAATACTATTAAATAATTAATTAATTAATCAGTTAATACTTTGAATTACTTATGACATTTATTACTATTATTATTAATATCTGATAAAAATGTTTTTGCAAAATTTCTGATAAAATCTGAAAACTATATGGGACATTTCTGATAACATCTGATAAAACACTAGTGGGGCACTTCTGATAAAATCTGATAGAACTATATTGGGACAAATTTTCGGAAGGAAACTGAAAAATTCGGATGCAGATTTCGGAAAGATTCTGATAAAATCTGAAAAAAAAAATTTCCGACTGTTTCAGAATCTATCCGAAATTTCCTTTCAGAATCTTTCCGATTTTTTGAACAGGGGTGGTTAGTGTGATTTTTATATGTTGCCTTACATTGCGAAACGTAAATAATAAATGAATAAACCAATAAGGAGTCTTCCAGAAATTATTAAGGGAATTTTTCTGAAATTCCCCCCCCCCCCCCATGTAAGATACGTGAGATTTACTCCGACCCCCCAAAATCTTCCGAAGATTTTATAAACTTAGGGAACGAGCATACATATAAAATATAAAGTCTGGTCAATAAATATTCGTGAAAACATATTGAAATTAGTTTTTGAAAATAAAATTTGTTTTTAACACTTTGGGGGCAAATCCAACTTTATCCATGTTGTTACACACCCGGGGTACCCGGGTTCCCACCTCCCTTTTTTCAATTTTCTAAATAATTATGCAATTAAAATTATTTCCTTGCCGCTTATTGATATAAATAAATATCAAAAGTGTGTGTAAAAGGCTCAAAACACTTTAAAAACACGCAAAACACCAAAACCCAGTGGACCTCGCTAATTGAACGGTTACGCTGCAACCCGATGCACTCTATTGAATGTCGGGTTGCTTCACACAGGATGTGACGAGCAATTATTAATTAATAATGAATTGAATTATTATTGATTATATTACTACTCTACACATTTCACGTACATGAATCAAATAACTTGATAAGAAATTAATAATCCACTCAAAGTTGAATTTTTTATGGTGGGTACCCGGATCCTCTGCAGGTCCGTGACGTATGTATACTTCGAAGTTGATTATTTTTGCAAAATAAAATTCCTAAGTTAATTCTAATTAAAACATTTAGTTTTACAAACGTACAATTTCATAATTTCTTCAGGGCCTAAAATTTTGCGGAGTCAGATACACTTTGTGTAGACCGAATTTAAAAGTTTGTAGTCCGAAATCAAATAGTGTGTTATGGAAAATTAATTTTATTTTTTGAACAAAATTTTCAATTTTCTGGCCTAATATTTTAAAAGTATTGAAAATGAACTCCAATGTTCAGTTAAACTATTATTCTTTAGCCTATAAATTCCCCAAATTCCTATTCATTTATCGTAGACTTCAGAGTCTTTGTGCACTGAATTAACAGAACCCTAAAGAATATCCAACTATGTTTTGTTGAAAATTTATTATTTTCAGTTGAAAAAACTACGATAACATTTTTGATTAGAAATTCACCTTTTTTGGTTCAAAATTGTTTTATTTGTTTCAAAATCATTTTGAAGAAAATTTATCTTTTGTGGTTAAAAATTCACATTTTTGGGTTAAAAATTCAACTGTTTTGTAGAAAATTCGTATTTTTGGCTCCAAAATTCAAAAATTTATTCAAAATTTGAAATACTTGATTAAAAATTCATTTTCTTATTTAAAGATTCATCATTTTAGTTAAAAATGCACTTCACTGGTTGAAAATTTAACTACTCATTTTAAAATTTGTTTGTTTAACTGCAAATTTAACTATTCCATTTTTGGTTGAAAATTTATCTTTTTTTATTGAAAATTACTTTCTTTTAATAGAAAATTAATCCTGTTGATGGAAAATTGAACTATTAGGTTGAAAATTGATGTACTTTTTTTTAATTAGTATTTTTCGGTAGAAAATCAATTTTTTTGGTTCTGAATCCGACTTCTTGGTTGCAAATTAATTATTTTATATAAAATTTAACCATTTGATAGAAAATTTAACTGTTAGGTTGAAAATTAACTATTTTTTTTTTAAATTCAATTGTTTTGTAGTAAATTTAACAGTTTGGTAGAAAATTCATCAGTTTGGTAGGAAGTTCAACTATTTGGTAGAAAATTTGTTTTTTTAAGGATAATTAAATAACAAATTTATTAAAAATAATTGAGGTTCGAAATTGATCTTTTTTAGTTTGAAAATTCGATTATAAAGTTGAAAAGTTATGTTATTTGTTGGAAATTTGTCTCTTTTGGTAGAAAATCTTTTTGGTCGAAAATTCAACTTTTTGGTTAAAAATTACTATATTTGGTTCAAAATCATTTTGAAGAAAATTGATCTTTTGTGGTTAAAAATTTACATTTTTGGGTTGAAAATTCAACTCTTTTGTAGAAAATTCAAGAATTCGTTCAAAAGTTGAAAACTTTATTGAAAATTCATTTTCTTAGTTAAAGGCCCCTTGGCACATACGATATTTTTTATAACAAATGGATGATTTTAGACATTTCTAGACAGTCATGATTGTAGTCCGGATTAGATTTTGAGTGAAGAAGTATGAAATGTATGTTAACTTATTCCAAATTATCAAAAATTCAATAAAAAAATTGCCGGAAATTTTTGGTAATTTCAGAGGTGATTTATGGTAACTTACCATAAATTGTCCAAAATTCAATTTAAACATATCTATACATTTGCGGAAATTTATCGAAATTTTCTGTCATTTATGGTAATTCTACAGGTAAATATGGTAACTCACCATAAATGACGCAAATTTTTTTTTTTAATTTTCATAAATTTCCGGAAATTTATGAAAATTTTTGGTCATTTATTGTTATTTTACCGGTAAGTATGATAACTTACCATGAATTATACAAAATTCATTTTTTTAAATATCCATAAATTTCCGGAAATTTATGAAAATTTTCTGTCTTTTATGGTAATTTTACCTGTAAATATGGTAACATACCATAAATTACCCAAAATTCATTTCCATAAATTTCCGGAAATTTATGAAAATTTTCCGTCATTTATGGTAATTTTGCCGTTTAATATGGTTAACTCACCATAAATTACCCAAAACTCATTTTCAAAAATGTCCATAAATTTCCAGAAATTAATGAAAATTGAAGGTAATTTGTGGTAATTTTACAGGTATATATGGTAACTTACCGTAAATTACCCAAAACTCATTTTTTTAAATTTCCATGAATTTCCGGAAATGTATGAAAATGTTCGGTCATTCATGGTAATTTTACAGGTAAATATGGTAATTTTCCATAAATAACCGCAAAATTCTATTATCTGCAACCAAAATTTCCTCACAGTTTTTACGGTGAGTGGGCTGATCATCGTAAAATGCGAGCTCGCATAGATGTTTAATTTTCATTATTCACCTCTGACGTCACTTTTCAGTCCCTCGGGAGTAAAAAGTAAAGCTTTAGCCCCGCTTCATAGGCATCGAAAAGGGCTGAAATCATGCATGTGTCATAAAAAAGTATTTTTTTATGCATATATGCAAATAAAATATATAAGATGAACTGCATTCTAAAAAAATTGTACAAATTTTCTTTATAATATAGATATGAGACTTTCATAGGAAAACTAAAAACAAAATAAATACTATTTCCGTAAAACATTGCATTTTTTTCGTATTTTGAATAGATAGATATAATTTTTTTAATAAAATTATACCAACACAGTATAAATTTGTTTAATTTCGTTTGTCAGGATAAACTATTTGTGACGAAAAAAAATTCAGCATTCTCTTTACATTCAGAAATTTTTTAAAGGTAAATGTCATATAATATAGTAATAATATTTTAGATTGTATTTCAAAAATATCAATTATAAATATGAAAATATATAAAAGCAAAGTTTCCTATATAAAAATAAATTTAAATAACATAGTTTTTTTCAATAGTTGTCTCAATAATGAAAATATTGATAGAAAATGTATTAAAAACACTAAAACTCAATTTTGTGTGTGAATCAAAATTTTTGTTGTAAAAATAGCTGATAAAACAACGAGAATCTCGTTACGATCGATCGTTTTCTTAAGAATCTCGATCGACTAAGACCAGACGATATCAGAGTATCGTAATGGCAAACCGAGATTAAGTAAAATATCGATCGATTCTCGTATCGTCTTGCTCGAATGCAGCACTACGTAATTTATGCACGGTCCCTTCAGAAATATGCTCGCCTTTTTATATGGACAATTTTTAATTAGATTTCAATATGTGTGTCCCTCAAAGTTTATCCAATCTTCCTAAAGTGGACCATTTTTGACTTTATAAAGGATTTACAGCACATATGGTGACTCACTTTCTTATTCCAAGACATAAATTTTTAAAAAACTACAGTTACCCAGGCGGAAAAATTATATATAGTTTATACATTGCGGAAGGAATTATGTATAATTTTCATTTGTTTTATACAAAAAATTTATAAAACACATGAAAATTATATGTAATATTTCCGACTGTGTATAATTTTTCCGTCTGGGTAGGCATACCTTTTTTGTAATAAAGTAGTAAGTTTTCAGCTTTTTCACGTGCATCTTTCCCCCAGGCACTTCTTTAAATATACATGATACAGTTTAAATTCTAATACTAGACATTATAGATTCTGAAAGAACTATGTTTAAATCTCTGTCCCTCGGTTTGGTAACAAATCCGAAGCCTCTATAATTATAACTAATTTGAAGTGTTAGGTATTTTCATAATCGATTATGATCATAAAAAAGTAGTTTCTATCGTATTTTAAAAATACTATAACAAGAAAAGGAAGACCTGAGGTGAAATAATTTATTTAACAAAAAATACAGACATAGAATTTGTAAGGTTGATAGAGCAAAACCATGTCCCAAAGTTGGTAGTATTAAAAAAATTCTGTGAATTATATCACGATAAAAATGAAAAATAACAAATCCGAAGCCTTTTATTGAATGCGATGGTGAAAGAGGTTCAAAGCCGCATCAATAAGACAGAAAATGTCTTCTTCCGCATCTGGAAATAAAAAAATGTTTTGAACGGTAAATTTTTTCACAACAACATTCCAAAAACTGTTGGTTCAACATCTGCCCGAATTAGTTTTAAGCCTGCATAATAATGTACTTTGAGTAAAAAAATAAGTTAAGTATACAAAAAGTAGTGTAAAAAATCAATAGTATAGGTCGAACAGCTTTCCCACGTTATAAAGTACATCCTAGTATACCATTAAGCCATTTCCCTTTCGGGGTAGGCGTGACACTACCCGATTCGGGTAGTGTTTCTAGGTTGATAACTTGTAGTAAATAACTACAAGTGTTGGCTCACCACACCCACGATGTGCCAACAGCACTCAGTTTTCTCGAATGGTCACCCATCCAAATGCTAACCGCGCCCAACGCTGCTTAACTTCAGTGATCTGACGAGAACTGGTTTTTTCAGCGTGGTATGGCTGTTAGCAATAATTAATAATTATTGTAAATGTGCAAAGTAATGTAGGAAAGTCTTATTGGAAATACAAAATTTGTTGCTTTCATAAACAAATTGAGCCTATTCTTTTGAAAATAGCCAAACTCTGAATATGTTTATGAAAATTGTTTAAATGATTAACAATTATGATAAATTTCCAAATTATCGTAGGAAATAGCCATCGAAAAGATATTCTCAATTGACTCCGTAAACAAACTGTGCCTATTAGTTTACAAATAGCTAAACTCTCAATTTGCTTATAAAATTTGTTTAAATAATTAATAATACTTGGGAATTTACAAAGTATCACAGAAAAAAAGTCATCGAAAATATATTCTCAGTTAATTCTGGAAAAAAAAAATGTAGCCTATTCGTTGACAAATAGCCAAACTCTGAATTGGTTTATGGACATTGTTTAAATAATTATTAATTCTTGTAAATTTAAAAAGCAACATAGAAACGAGTCATCAGAAAGAAATTGTTAGTTGACTCCGTAAACAAATTGTGTCTATTCCTTAAAAAATACCCAAACTCTGAATATGTTTATGAAAATTGTTTAAATAATTAATAAGTACTGTAAATGTGCAAAGTAATGTAGGAAAGTCCTATTGGAAATACATAGTTTTTTGCTTCCGTAAACAAATTTAGCCTATTCCTTTTAAAATAGCCAAACTCTGAATATGTTTATAAAAATTGTTTACATGATTAATAATTATTATAAATTTACAAAGGGGGAAGGCTAATTAATTTAAATCCAGATTTTTCCACAGATCTGGAGAGAGGTCTACTTAATGACCTATTCAATTTCAGTAAATTTCAGTTAAAAATTGTAAACGAGAAAGTCTATGTAGCATCAAGAAAATGAGCGAAATCTATTTTTCAACATTTACGACTCTTGGGGGTATTTTTAAGGGGAAGGCTAATTCATTTTAATCCAGATTTTTCACAGATCTTGAGAAGGGTCTACTCAATGTTATATTCAATTTCAGTAAATTTCAGTTACAAATTGTAAAGGAGAAAGTCGATGTAGTATCAAGAAACTTTGTGTACAGGTGTCCTAAAAACCAGTTTTGATACATTACTAATATTTTATATAGGTTATAAGTAAAGCCACAATATTTTCTTCGAAAATATTTTTGTTTCACGCGAAGCCATAAACGAAGAAATAAATAAAGAAACAATTTTAAACTTCCGCTCTTCCAAAATATAGAATGAGAAAGTAATAATTTCAAAGCGATGAAAATCGGAGGCTTCTGAACTTGAAAGTTGCCTAGAAATTCATTTATATTTTATTCAAATTTATTCATATTTGTATATATTTATTCGTAAATAATTTACTTTTCTTTACTGCAGTTAAGAAATGTTTCAGAGTAATATATTTTTCTTGCCAAAGTGAGTACTAATAGTAGGAAGTGAGGTCTCGTATTATTGTCTTCAATTTCTTGTTTTTGTTCCAATTTTCCAGAGACGGTGAGGAAAAGTTAAAGAGAAATCGAGGCCAAAAAACATTTTGCAATCGGTCAATATCTTCAGCTCGTGCATGATTATCAAAGTTTAAATTTTTCACCGATTTTCTATGCACCAAAAATTATGAAGAATTTTTTGTAAGTACAATTTTTGTGAGTGGAAAGTAATATAAAATTCGAAATTCAAAAAAAGAATTTGTTGACCTTAGGATTATTTGAAGTGCTCAAAAAAATGGAAGTTTCGATTTGGTTAACTGTACATTTTTTTGTTAACAAATTAAAAATGTTGGGCTTACAATTTTTTCAGTTTGAACCAAAGAAACATGCAATAATATTGAGAACTCATGAAAAAAAATTTGTTGTCATAAAAATCAGGAGAAAATTCAGATTTTTGCATTCTTTGAGCGATTCTTGCACCTTGCAGACCATGAAAAAAAATTTGCATTTGTAATTTTATTTTTTTTAAAGTTGCAATTTATCAAGTCCAAAAAATGTGTTTTTTGCGCGTTTTTAAATGATTCTAACATTACCAATTTTCTTCAGTTTATAATTTTATATTTTTTTTTCACTAACAAAACCTTTACTTACAAAAAAGTCGCCATAATTTTTCGCTTCATAGAGAATTGCTTTCTTTTTTTGATTTGAAGATACAAATTTTTGGAAATACAAAAAAAATTTATATTTTGCTTAAAAAATTATGGTGAATTTTTTGTATGTACATTTTTTGCTAGTGCGCTGTAAGACACCGATCCTCAAAAGTAAGACAAATTCGGTATAGTTTTGAGTCCCGGCATTTTTGGGACAAAAAAACACCATCATTTTTAATCCAATAGAAATTTTGTTTGAATCTTGAAATCAAGATGCCAAGCCACAATTTTTTTTTCTCAGCTCAAATAATTCGATTAATTTCAACATTTACACTTTGAAGGTATTGACCGATTTTAACAAAATTTTTTGCGCTAATTTGTTTTCCTAAAAGGCAACTTTTCCGCACTTTATCACCAGAGATATTACGTTTCGAGTTTTATAAAATCGGGTTACTCGACTCATCCTACTGCCCCCGGCTCCGCCTTCAGAGGGCAAGAGAAGGAAGATCGAGAATTCCGATCTGTTCTCGATGCTATCCGATTCAGCTTCAGTCCTGGTTAATTGAGTTATTAAACTCTAATTGCATTGATTTCATACTGTATGTGACCCTGAAGCGATCAATTCGACGATTTCTTTCTCTCTCGACATACATATTTCATTCAGATTGCAAACGTAATGTACCGATCCTCGCCAATATCTGATCGATTTAAATGATCATGATGTAACTGCGAATCCGAGGCTCAATAAATCAAACGGATTCAGAGAAATGCTGGGTAATTGTTCAGCGAGTATCCTTTATTTTTATTTCTCCATTTTCGATTGTTTCATTTTTAGCGAAATATTACCTTCATTGTCTCTCTGGTAAATTGATTCAAGTTTTGTTATGGGTTATGGATTAATTGGCTAATGGATTGAGAAAAAAAATTAGGTGGGCATGGATATTAGGGTGGTTTGAAAAAAAAATCTTGGAAATCAGAAATGCAACTATGTGGAAAAGTAGCGTATTAGGACCCGAAAAAAGTATAATTAATTTGGATTCGATCGATGAACGCCTTATCTAATTTTCATATTTTCGTGAACGGAATTTTTTTCACGTTTCTGGAGGGCTTAAACGACTCCCCAAATTTCACAGAATTTTATGTGCAGTCCCATCAGAGATTATTAATGTTCAGTAGACCCCTGTTTTCAAAAAATAATTTTAAACCCTACATAAATCTACAGAGAATTTTTTTAGATATCCAAAACGTTTTTACTGGTAAAAATACTTTAGAAAAAAAATTGATAAGTCTAGGCAATCATAGGTGTAAATATGAATTTGTTAACAACTTATTTTTTGTAAATTATTCTTTTTCAACTGACTTTGAAAAATATTTTCAACATTTAAGGGTGTTTAAGTGATAAAAACACTGAAGAAAAATTGATAAAATCATGGAATAAAAAACAAAGAGGCAGCTTGTTTTCCAAGAAGTCATTTTTTTGTTTCTTTAAAAAAAAAATCAATATATTCACACTTATGATTTTCTAAACTAATCAAATTTTTATTTTCCGTATCTTAACCAGCTGGAAAGTTCTAGTTAATTGGAAAAATTCTCTCAACATTTCTGTAGGTTTAAAAATTATTTGATGAAAACAGGGATCAACTAAACATTAATAATCTCTGATGGATCTGCAAAAAAAAATCTGTGAAAATTTGGGGAATTGTTTGAGGCCTCCAGAAATAAAAAAATTGACATTCACGAAAATATCAAAATTACGAAATGAAGAATTTTTTCAAACATATTATGTTAACGCGCAAAGCCAATGCGTTTATCGATCGAATCTAAATTAATGATACTTTTTCAGGGTCGTCCTACGCTACTTTTCTACATCGTTACATTTCCGATTCTCAAAATTTTGAATATATGACAAACCCCTAATGGATCTATTAAAATTTTTTTTTTTTAAGTTTATTTACTTTTGAATTATGTCTAGTTTGAGCTTCGATTATTTGAAACCATTATCGAGTCAAAAAAAAAAATCATTTGAACAAGTTAGAAAATACAATAAATTCGAAGTTTTCTTACCCTTGTAAACCACCCTGAAGTAGAAAAGTCGACTTTCAAAATATGTAAATTATTGTAACAATGGAATAAAAGAATCAAGAAAAATTACTTTCCTCATGTTTTTCAATGTTAAGTCTGTTCAAAATCACTTTTCATTAAGGGCATCTATCCCTCCAATTCGGTTCCAAATCCCAAAAAATGCAAATTTGTTATGTTTTCAAAATTCTGATTTTATCAGGTGCCGCTGGGCACTCAAAATTTCCAATGTAAACTATATTCGAAAAAATCACTTTTTGGTGTTTTTGGAATAACTTCTGTCGGTTTGAGAAAATGTGACTGGAAAGATATAGCACCTATAGAGGAATTTATAGCAAAGAATTCTACGTATCAATTATATGGGTTTGGGACCCCTGAAATATCCCCACGATGCCCCGAATAGTACCCCTAAATCCAAAAATGTTGTTTCTCCACGAAATCTACGCACCCTTGAGCACTTTATTTATTTTTTTTTGCTAAAAGTAATTATTGCTGGTGTGATAGGGTAATTGCAAGCATTTCAAAGTAATATAAATTATTTACACAAATTACATTTGTATAAATAATTATTTTTTCTCAAAAAGTCGGTTTTTTTTAACAGAATCATATTCAAGGTTGCCTTTTAACATACTATATACATTAAATATTCCTCAGCTTTATTACTTAACAAACTATTATTTGTTTTAACAAATTAGACTTGCCTAAAGAATTAATTATCCCTTATTCACAGAAACCATTTTTGTTGTTAGTATGGGAGGAGGAGAGGTTTGAAGGACTTAAATTACTTTTTTTCAGGAAAATAATTTTTAAAAATGATTCTTTTTTCGACAAAAATTTCTTTAAATTTTATTAAGATTCTATTAACACTTATATAACATCTTAATAGTTTACGAAGCCCTTTTTTATAGGGGCACGGCGCCTACTTTAACTAATTTTTTTTTATGAAAAAGATTTTGCCAATCCAATCGCAATCTAAAGTATTCCAGATCACATATTGTCTATTCCATAAGCCTGATATTCCTTGAATCAATTAATATGGTGGATGAATCAAGTCGTACGGTGCCCATACAAGTATAACCGAGCCAAGTGCTGCTTAACATCTGTGATCGAACGAGATGCCTCAATTAATTCCATGTGCTCAAAGGAACGATTGTGATATTATTTTGCGTAGAATAAGTAATAAAAAATTCTTGGTTCTAGAATTATATAAAACCAAATAACAAATTGCAATATATAATTCTGTGCTTGCACCTACTGTGCTATACGGTGGCGAGACCTGGAATGTATGCGGTAAAACGCTAATGGACAAAGACAGTAATGAGAGGATTCTCAAAGAATGTGGTGTAAAGGAAACGCTGTTTGACAAGAGTGAAGGAAATTTGTTGAGAATGTTTGAGGACGCTGAGAAAATGAATGAAATACGACTGACGAAACAAGGATATTGAGGTAACGTGAATGGTAGCGTGCCCAGAGGCAAACCGCAGAAAGATGGTGGAAATGTGTGAATGAGACTCTAAGGCGACAAGATACAAAAAGCCATAGAAACACAAGAGCTTGCATGAGGAAATGCATGGACGTAAAGGAAGCTAAAGTTGTATGCCAGGATAGGAAAGTGTGGAGAAAAATAGTTTATAAGAAATGTGTAATAAAGAGTATCATTAAAGTGAGAGATGCCTGAAAAAAAGACCTACGATACTAATGAGCCCGCGTGAAGAGCTTTACTTAGTGGAAATGAATAGAATAAAGAGTATGGATCTTACTATGTGATTATCAGTGAGATTGTGATTTTTTGTGTGATCTATGAGAAATGGTGACTTTTTAAAGCTCTTCGCTTCTTCTACACTTCCTTTTCTCACTTTTCCCATACGAACTCCTTGTTCCCCGGCAATATAACAAGGTTTAAACCGAGTGAATTACGCTTACAACGAAAGGGATTTGGCTTGATGGTTAAACAGTAATAAAATAACAAGAAGCAACAAAAGCTTTCTACAATGCTAGTTCAAGTTTCATTAATAATTTTGAATATTTTAAAGGGCAAATAGTTATTAATTCTGGAAAGAGATTTTGCATGTGCCACTCGGCATTGAAATCTCCGGAAATTTCAATTAAAGAAATTAAACTTGGGTAAATGTTGGAACGGTTATATCCCGATTTGGAAAGTGATGAGCTTATGGAACTTAAAATTTTGGTAGTTTTATATGCCCCTATTGAATCTCAATTATATCGGTGTTCGTTAACTAAATCACGAGTCTAGATATATGAGAAAAATAACTCAAATCATATAGGAATGAGTTTTCATCTAAATTTTCTTCAAACTTCTGAGCAACTCTCTGAAAGATTTTACACTCAATAAGTCAATAATTACAGCTGATGTAGTTGCACTGATTATAGTTACATTTGCAAGTACCGCCCCTTCTAAAGTAAATCCTTTCATCAGAGTAATCCTTTCACCACTCACTCTTGATTATAAATCGCCTCTTATGGTACTTTTGAGATGGCTACGTGCTCTCTCTGAACTTCTATATAGCCGGAAATCGAGGCATGTCTGACGGATATACGGAAGTGATAGTCCTTATTACCGAATCTGTCTATTTTCTATCCTCTCTCCAACAGGATATAATTTACTTCTTGCAATCAGAACAGTTTCATTGTTTGTTCTACATAATCAAGTTTCGCGTTAGCGAATCGCAGTGAAGTACAAAAAAAGCTACCAAGAGTCCTTGTCTCGAATAATCATGAAATGATTAAAAAACAAGTTTTAACATGATTTTATGTTAACGACTTAGGAACTGTGAGATTCAAACAAAAAAAAAAACATAAAAACAACCAATTTTCCACTTGTGCTCATCTCTACATCGTAATATATTTGACATCAAATTTTAAAGAAAAGTCAGATTCTCGGTACAATTAATTTGCAAGAATTTTTGATATTTTGAATAGTTTTTGAGATTTTACGTATTGAGTGTAAAAAATAGAAATTCAAATATGACATAAATTCGAAAATTCTAAAAACTATTCAGGATATAAAAAATGCTTGCAATATGTATAGAGAATATGTTGCTATAAACTTTACGTTAAAATGTGGTGTCCATTGTTTGGATAGAGGTTGCAGAGTTGAGCACAAGAGAAAAATCTGAATTTTCTTTACAATCATTCAAAAGTCTTTTTTTGGTGGGAAATTAATTTTCTTGTTCATTCATTCATCTTTTCAGTCTAAAATTCATCTAGTCCAGTTGCAGATTGATCATTTTAGTTGAAAATTCATCACTTTGGTTCAAAATTTGTTGTTTTTTTGTGTGGAAAATTAATTTTTTTTAACTGTAAATTTAACTATTATATTTTTGGTTCAAAACTTATATTTTCACATTCTCATTAGAGAAGGTATTAGACTTGTGTAAAATTTGCCCCACCCCCCGTTTTTGTCAAATGTCCACGTTTTGAGACCCCCTGAATCCGAAAAAGAGGTTTTTACGAATTTGTATGTCTGTCTTTGGTCTTTGGTATTCTCTTCAAGTGTCCTAAAATGAAGGCCAAGTCCGTTAGCCAACCATTTTGGATGAAAATTCAAAAAGTAAGAGCATATTTAAAATTTTTGAGACCACTTTTTTCAGATTTAAAAATTCTATGTACGGTTATCAGGAGCAGTCAAAAATACAATCAATTAATTTTCATGATGTTTTTTGATAAAAAAAAATTACCGGAGTTATAGCATTTACGAAATTCCAAAAAACAAACAAAAATTAACATTTTAGGCCAAAAAACGCACGATATGAAAAAATGACAGAAGAAGAAAAAAGCTGCATTTTGAATACCCGCTACAAGATTATTGCAACAACTTTTTGAATTTTTCTGAAAAATCGAAAATTCAAATTTTGACCGCACAAAAAAAAATCAAAAATTCCATTTTGCGGTCAAACTATACAAGATATTTAAAAAGATAAATTGACAAAAATTGTGTATTCAAAAAAAAATCTACTTTGTTACAAATCACTTTTTGATAGGACGCGTAGTTTTTGTGTTATTCGTAAAGAAACTGCATTAAAAATAGAATAATTGAATTTTTAGACAAACGATACAAGATACGAAAAAAAATAAATAGAAAAAATTTGTTCATCCAAAAAGAGCTGCAAATTTGTCATTGATATTTTTTTTTTGATAGGACGCGTAGTTTTTGTTTTAATCGTAAAAAACAGCATTAAAAATAACAGAATTAAATTTTTGGAAAAATCACACAAGAGACTCTTTATAAAAATACATTCAAAATTAAAAAATTCACTTTTTGGAAAAACGACACAAGCTACAATAGCAATTCATTTCATAAAATTTTTCGCCTAAATTATATCTAAAAATTGTCCTAGAACCACTTTATGCTAGGGTGCGTATTTTTGGTTTTAAGCGCAAAAAAACACATTGAAAATGAACAAATTGAATTTATTGAAAAAAGACAAAAGTTGCATCAAAATGTATAATAACAAACAAAAATTTTTTATAGGACGCGCACTTTTTTTATTATAGAAACAAGCCAATGAAAATACGTCTGTTTCAATACCAATGCATATTATGGATTGTAATAATATAAATTTATCGAAATGATGCATTGTTTAGGATGGCTGAGAATGAAATTTAATGCAAAATAAGGAACAAATATTAAAGTAATCATGATAAATAAAATTTTTACTGTATTTTGCAATGTCTGAATAAGCAATCCCAGGCCGAGGTACAGAAATAAGTATAATAAACATTTAATAGTGTTGAACATAATGTAGAAAATTTCACATTCTGGACAAAATCGAGTGCAAAGCACGAGATACGTGATGAGAATGTGTTCCTTAAAGCCGAAGGATCTTTAACAAAAGAGAATTCACAATCACCAAATTACAGTTGTCGATGCTTTGACCCTTAATTTTAAAAGGCATGTGCACCAACATTTGAAACATCCTCTTTTTCGATAAAAATTATCTTTTTAGTTGTAAATTCAACAATTTGGTTGAAAATTCATCTATCTACTTGAAAATGCAATATATTCAATTGAAAAGTTAGGAATTCGAAGCGGTTTAAATCAAAGTGAATATAGTACCTACAATTATTTTACCTAAACATGCACTGAATTTTAAGTATCAGAAGATAAAATAAAAATGTGTTTTAATTATTATTGAAATTCATGGACTTCAGACACAAATTCAAAAATTGATTAATTATGGTTTGAGTATTATTTAATTATTTAATTAACTGATAGTGCTAATATATTTAAGAATATCTCGTAATTTGTGATGTAATTTGTCAAAGCTTTCTAAATCAAACACATTAATTGAATTTCTAGAAACTGGAAAAAATATTAATAATAAATTCGTGAAACTGTATACATATTCCGAATCCATTGTTTTAAAGAATGCAAAATATTTTGATGGCTCCGTACTATGGAAAATTACGCCTGAAAAAAATTGAGATATATAAGTACCTCAAAAAACCTGGAATTTTCAGGGATGTTTTTCAGGATTTGAGTAGACAGAAAATAAAATATGTTTCTAAAAAATATTTGAAATTTAAATTTAGAAATCCAATTAAAATTTTAATTGAATAATAGGGTAAGAGCACCAATTTTGGGTACCCTCCTCCAATTGTTTGCACCCTTCTTCAATTTCTTAGATAATACATTTTTTACGCATGTTTTGCCTCAATTAATTTAATTATATTATAATTTTTACTCATAATGAATATATTAATTATCTAGAGCAATCCAATATTTATCCAAAAAAATATAAATTCACTTCGGTTTTCTGCCATGCCAATAATTGGACTAAGGTGCCAAGAATTGGTGCTCTTACCCTATGGTACTATTAAATTGAATTAAAGAATAAATCAATTCAAATAATTGAATTGTTTTTTTAACAAAAATTATCCAAGCAATGAATTAAATTTTTTATATTTAGTAAATTAGTAGGTGATTAATTTACATCTATCTTATTTTTTAAATTACAAAAAACATAAAATCCCACTAAAAATATCCGCGATGCAAAAAATGTTCCAATTACAACAATTAACAAACATTTTTCATAAAGTACTTTATAGAAATTCTTAAAATACATTTTAAAAAGCCATATTAGACATCTTGAAAAAAGTTTCTTAATATATTTTATTAAAATATTTTTTCTCAAAATACTTGCCCAACTTTGATTTCACAAATTCATGTAGTGGCACTTGGCACATTTTTTGTATCGCAGTTGTTTTTGATGAGTTAATGATTCTTCCAGAAAATTACTAAATAGTTATTCCAAAATGAAAATCAAAGTTGCCCGAGTACTTTTGGGAAAAACATTCATAATAAAATATATGAACAAACATTTTTTATAAAGTACTCTATAGAAATTTTAAAAATACATTTTAAATGGCCATATTAGACATTATGAAACATGTTTCCTAATATATTTTATCATAAATATTTTTTCTGAAAATACTTGGCCAACTTTGATTTTAAAAATTCATGTAGCTGTACTTGGCAGATTTTTTCCATTGCAGATGTTTTAGATGAGTTAGTGATTAATCCAGAAAAATTACTGTAGAGTTATTTCAAATAGAAAAAAAATCAATCGTTGCAATATTCAATATGGTAATCCAGGTACTTGATGTGCATGAATGGTATGCAAAGGTCGGAATTTAATCGTACAATTATTATGAGGTATTAATTCATTTGGGTTTTGAGAGTTCCTACACAAGTGGCAACGCCTTTCACTTTTTCATTGAGTGGAACATAATAATTACAAACTCTGTTGTGGTTTGAAAGGTTACGGGCGGTTTATCTTCGATCAATGTCAAGGTGCTTTTTATTTGTTCGTATATAATTGGTAATAATTACTGTTATAATAATTATCGTAAATATCCTGATGAATAAAGGAGAAGAAATATTAACAATGTGTTGCCTGTTAGTACCTGCAATTTATTTTTGGTAATAAATTACGTGTCGATGTAGTTACATTAAAAAGAAGATATTTATTCTTTGTTGTAAGGATACAATACCGGCTTTATTCCAAATTATATTCAATTCAGGTAGTATCTCGTTTTATTAAACTATTTCATTATTTAATTATTCACTTTAATTTTTAAGTTAATTAAGGAAGGTGTTATTAATTGAGCATTTTAAGCGATGTGAGATTCAGGAAATATAGTAGAGTAGTATACGGAACAAAGTCATTGAGTATTGAATTACCACCACACTTAATACTTAGTTGCAAATTACTATTTCACGTGACTCATTTCTCTTTCTCCTTTCTATAATAACAAAAAAGTTTGAGAGAGAAAGAGAGATGTGTATCAGAAGTAATTTTTGTTATATGAATGTATGGTGAAAATATATATTATTGCTTATTCGTAGTAATATCCAAAGGTAGTTAAATTAAGTCTGGAAAATTGTATCATAGAAATTTATAAAATTGAAACAGAATAGAATAATTATTTACAAAAGATATTTTTATTTCTGTTATCATGAAATACTTATTACAATCTGATTATAGATACAAAATATTGTCAAGAAATAATAACAATTTGTTTTGCGCTTCGTGCCATCGACAACTGTAAATTGATGATTGTGAATTCTCTTTAGTTAAAGCTCATTCTACTTTAACGCACACATTCTCATCAAGTATCTCGTGCTTCGCATTCGATTAAAATTTGTCCGAAACGTGAATTTTTCTTTAATACTTTCCTTAATACCTCAATATTTGTTCCTTATTTGGAATTATTCTTTATTTGCAGCTACCCTGACAAATGTATTATTCCAATAAATGTATGTTATTGAATTATATATATATATATATATTATATATATATATATTATATATACATATCATAATTAGCATTGATATTTAAACAAACGAATTTCCATTGTCATGTTCTTATAATTTAAAAGTATGCGTCCTATCAAAAAAAGCTCAAAAGCAAATTTTTAGATCTAATTTAGGCGAACAGTTTTGTTATTAAACATTTGATTGTACCTTGTGTCGTTTTTCCAGAAATTTACTTTGTTTATTTTTAATGTTATTTTTCACGATTGAAATAAAAACTAAGCATCCTTAAAAAAATAATTTATAACCAATTTTTCGATCTCTTTTTGGTGAAGAACTTTTTTCTATTCATTTTTATTTCGTAACTTGTGTCGTTTTTTCAAAAATTTGATTAAAAAAATGTGTAATATCATTTGTTACGGTTTAAACAAAAACTACGCGTCCTATCAACAAATAATTGATAAATATGTCGATCTTTTTTTTCGAACAATTTTTATTCATTCAACTTTTTTCTTATCTTGCATAGTTTGACTGCAAAATGGAACTTTTATTTTTAACAACATTTTTCACGACTAAAACGATAAATATGCGTCTTATCAAAAAAGTTGTCTCAAAAAAATTTGTTCATCTTCTCGATGTGAACAACTTGCCGATCTTTTTTTGGTGAACAACCTTTGTCAATTTATTTATATTCGTATTTATTGTCGATAGTCCAAAAATTTAATTTTTTATTTTCAATGTTATTCTTTACGATTAAAACAAAACCTTTCTTGGTTGAACAACGTTTGTCTATTCATGTTTTTTCGTATCTCGTGTAGCTTTTCCGTAAATTGTATTTTTTTGCATTCTCATCTTAATGGGATGGTATTGGTTTTATGTGAAAATTTAGTTTCGCTGATTTCATAAAATCTTTACGTTTTCGTACTCACTGATTGAGGAAAGATGGATTTTGCTTCGTTGTCTGTTTTTCGTCGTTGTCGTTGTTCTCGTTTTAGGGCCTTAGAAGAAAGGACGAAATCGTTAACCGATAATTTTTTACCATCGGTTTTGGTTTGATCCGTCGAAAATGCTTTTTAAAAAATAAAAAATTCCACTTTACAGCAATAATATACGAGATATGAAAAAAATGTTGTGTACCAAAGTTGTTCACCTCGAGAAGATGAACAAATTTCCTCGAGACAACTTTTTTGATAAGACACATATTTTTCGTTTCAGTCATGAAAATTGTTGTTAAAAATAAAAAAAATCCACTTTTCGGTAAAACTATGCAAAATAAGAAAAAAATTGAATAAATAAAAATTCTTCACAAAAAAAAAATATATATATTTGTTATGAATTATTTTTTGATAGGACGCGTAGTTATTGTTTAAACCGTAACAAATGACATTACAAATTTTTGCAATCAAATTTTTGAAAAAACGACACAAATTACGAAATAAAAATGAATAGACAAAAGTTGTTCACCAAAAAAAGATCGAAAAATTGGTTATAAATTACTTTTTAAAACGACGCATAGTTTTTGTTTTAATCGTAAAAATAGCAATAAATTTGAAAAAAGTTTTGAAAAAACAACACAAGATACAATAAAATGTTAGTTAACAAAATTTTCCGCCTAAATTATATCTACAAATTTGCTCTGAACCATTTTTTGATAGGAAGCGTGGTTTTTCTTTTAATCGTGAAATTTAGCAAAAGAGCTGTAACAGAAGAGAATTCACAATCACCAAATTACAGTTGTCGATGGTTTGACAACATTTGTCTTTTCCTTCTTTTCCGTATCCTGTGTCGGTTTTTCAAAAATTTATTTTGTTTTGTTTTTAATGTTATTTTTTACGATTGAAACAAAAATTAAGCGCCCCACCAAAAAATGATTAATAACGAATTTTTGCGTTCTTTTTTGGTGAACAATTTTTCCCTATTCATATTTTCTCGCAAATTGTGTCGTTTTTCCAAAAATTTAATTTTTATTTTGTTAGTTTTTATGATTAATACAAAAACTATACGCCCTATCGAAAAATAATTCATAACAAATTTGTAGATATTTGAGATATTTGTAGATAAATATTTTGGATATTTGTAGATAAAATGGAATTTTTGGTTCCTTAATACTTTTTTTGGTAGTTAAAACCAGAACCGAGGTCAAAAAATACTGGCTAAAGAGCTTGATCTTTCTTTCTGGTCAAGAACAATAACGACAACAACAACGACAGGCAGACACACACCATTGTGAAACTTGTTTTTTCTCGAAATGTGGAGACTTAAATAAATCGCCAATAGTCAGTTTTCACATAAAACTAATACCTTCTCATTATGATGAGAATGTAAAAATCACTAATTTTTCATTTAATAGTGTATTTCTCGTTCTTAATTATTTTTAAATGAACTTTTTGCATGTTTTGCTCTAAAAAAACTGCAAAAAAACGATTTTCGAAAAATGTGGGCTTTACCTACTTGTCATTATCAGTGCCTCAATTATACCTTGTTGCTCACCAAATGGCTGTGGGACGGTATTACAGGAGTTGTCAGAACTTTGTATTTTGATTAAATAAAGTTTATTTTTGCCTAAATTAGAATATAGACCTTAGATAGATTTTTATTATTATTATAACTAATATACCATCAAGCCGGAGTAAGCGTAACTGACTCGGTCAGAAAGGGAGTAATGTGGGGGAGGGGGTATAGATTTTTAGATTGATCTAAAATTCCCGTGTTATTTATATTAAAAGCACGTTCGTTCCGCAACACTGCTCCTGCCAAGGTTATCAATCAAGGATCAATCTCTCTACTGACACGATTTGTCGCCACACTTTTCTGTCCTAGCATACCTCTCTAGCTTTCTTCATGTCCATGCATTTTTTCATGCAAGCTCTTGTGTATTTATGGCTTCTTATTTCTCTTTGAATTAGGGTCTCATTTACTCATTCTAATCATTCTTTCCGCGGTCTGCCTCTGGGCACACTGCCATTTACTTTACCTTCATACTCTTGTTCCGTTAGACGTTTATCTTTCATTCTCTCAATATGCCTAAACCATCTCAAAGAATTTCTTTCACATATGTCAAATACTATCGGCGAAAAAATGTTAGGCATCTGCCTTTGAAGCTTAACAACTCAGCAAAAAGAAGCTAGATTAATAAGTAAATATTCATTTGAAAGCTGAAAGTGTTCCACGTAAATAAGCTTGGAGACGTTAATACAAAAAAAAATCTTTGTGCTTTGCAGACTGAAGAATGTAAAAAAAGGAAGGAATTTTGGGCACATTTAAGAAGATTAAAGTTTAGAGCATTTTTTTTATACAAGAGGCAATGGGAAAAATTTGAAAAAATGCATGAATATGAGGAAAACGTTTGTGAACAAATTTGAGAAATAATAAAAATTGTTGCTTAAAATTACAAAAATGTTCAACTATACTATCTTCAGTTCTAAAGAAGATATTAAAGCGATTCAAACTCCAAACTGTAAAGGATGGACTCTGTAATTATTTACAATCTCCCGGAAGGATGTGATTGTTTTATTTTTGGTGGAAATCGCGATATTTTCGGACATTGTTTTTGTTGGAAAGTGAGTGTTAGAAACCAGCTGGGGTGCATTTTTTGTGCTGCCGGTCAGAAGAGGCGTCAAAGAAAGGCACCAGCGGTCGGCAGCAAAAAAAAATGCACCCCAGCTGTTTTCTAACACTCACTTTCCAACAAAAAAATGTCCGAAAATATCACGATTTCCACCAAAAATAAAACAATCACATCCTTCCGGGAGATTGTAAATAATTACAGAGCCCATCCGTTACAGTTTGGAGTTTGAATCGCTTTAATACCTTCTTGCATATATCTTGTATATATCTCTTGTATAAGAAATAATGCTCTAAACTTGACTCTTCTTAAATGTGCCCGAAATTCCTTACTTTTTTTTACATTTTTCAGTCTGAAAAGCACAACAAAATTTTTACATTAACGCCTTTAAGCTCATTTACGTGGAATACTTTCAGCTTTCAAATGACTATTTACTCATTTCTCTGCAATATTTTTTGACTGAGTTGTTGAGCTTCAAAGGCAGCTGCCTATAATTTTTGCGCTGATAGTAGTGTCTCCTCTACACCACATTCTTTGAGGAATATCATATTACTTACTTTGTCCATCAGTGTTTTGCCGCATATAATGCGCAGTAATTTCATGTTGTATACCATTAAGCCATTTCCCTTTCAGGGTAGGCGTGACACTACCCGATTTGGGTAGTGTTTCTAGGTGGATAGTTTCTTGTAGTAAATAACCACAAGTGTGGGCTCACCACACCAATAATCTGCCAACAGCACGCAGTATTTTCGAATGGTCACCCATCCAAGTACTAACCGCGCCCAATGCTGTTTGACTTCAGTGATCTGTTAATCGCGTTAATTTTACTCTGATCCTTTTCTTGATAGTTTCAGGTCTGGCTGCTGTACAGCACAGTCGGTATAAATATAGAATTATGTATTGTTCTTTTAACTTTACTTGATATATTTTTACTACTGATAATGGGCCCTGCTCTACCGATAACCCCATCTATCTTTCCGTCACTAGTGAATAGGCTACCAAGATATGCGTACTTATCAACTTGTTCTATTCTCTCATCATGTAGGACAATGTTGCACATTGTTTTCTCACCCTTTTCTTCAAACACCATAATTTTTTGTTATTCACGTTAATTTTGAAGCCCATTTTCTTCATACTTGTATTTAGTTTGCTCAAAATTCTATGCAAGCTCTTTTTTGGGTGAACAACGTTTGTCTATCAATTTTTTTCGTAGCTTGTGTCGTTTGTCCAAAAATTTAATTTTTTATCATCAATGCTATTTTGTATGATTAAAACAAAGACTACGCGTCTTATTAAAAGAAGATTGATAACCAATTTGTAGCTCTTTTTTGAGTGAAAAACTCTTGTCTATTCATTTTGTTTTCGTATCTTGTGTCGTTTGTCAAAAATTTTTATTTTTTATTATTAATGTTATTTTTCATGATTGAAACAAAAACTCCGCGTCCCAGAAAAATTCATGAATAACAAATTTGTAGTTCTTTATTTTGTTTATAATCTCATCATTTCACGGGTTTGAGAGTCTTTACATAACCATTACATGTATTCTTGCAAACAAGCCTTGTATACTATCTTACTAACTATTTGCTATCTGCTGCTGTATCCAAAATTTTGAAAATGCACTAACTTTTTGAATTTTCATCAAAAATAGTTGGCTAACGAACTTGACCTTCAGTTTTTGACACTAAGAGAGTGTACCAAAGGCAAATCCAATAGATTTTCGAAAGTATCGTGCTCACAGACAGACATACATACAGACATATTCATAAAAACATGTTTTTCGAGTTCAGAGGGTCTCATAACGTCGACATTTGAAAAAAAACTGGGGGGGGGGGCTAATTTTACGCAAATCTAATACCTTCTCTGATGAGTATGTAAAAATTGTGTTTCAAAAAAGATTTATAATGTTGGAACAATTTAGAGCTATATCAATATTTTTTGCAGAAATCGGTTATTTTAAACAAAAATCATAAAATTTTAAGAATATTTACAATTGGGAATAATTTTTTGTTTTTTTTATGTTAGTTTTTTACGTCAAAATTTGATATTTTTAATTTTTGTTTAAATCACAGGTTTTTTCAGATTACTATTATTTTCCAGTCATAGCCATTTAATTCACAACTTTTGTACAATTTTTTGTTAGCGTTTTATACCGGAAATCGCTACAGATTTCAAAGAAGATTTTGAATTTTAGAACAATTTTGGTTTTAGTTCACATTTTTTGCCGGAAATAGATGGTTTTAAGCAAAAAACATCGGGATCGAAAGAAGATTTACCATCTTAAACCATTTTTCGTTCTGTTATAATAGTGTTTGTCATCCAACATTGCTATTGTTAATAAAAAAATCATTAGATTTCAAATAATATTCACAATATTTAAACACTTATAGGTTATCTCAGTATTTTTTGTCGGAAATTGGTATTTTTGAATAAAAAAAACAATAAATACGCGTAGCGTGCACGTCCGTTTGTTGCCTGGTATAGTTAAATTGAAAAAATGAAGTTTGATTTTAGGATATATATCAATATATGATTGATAAAATGATCGGTTATCAGTACATCTATTTTATCAAGATATCAGTATAGTTCGTTGAACTTATTTAAAGGTGAAAAAAATTCAGACTAGATTGGCGATTGTGATCTATAGTTGAAAAGAGAGTGCTTTCTTCGTGAATGATGGTGAAGGTCTTCGTATATAAGCAACAGACTGCTCTACAATTTTCAGTGAGGCTCTTCCCTCAGAAAATAACTACCTGTTCCAATTTATAGTGAAATGATGTTCAATTTTGTAAGTTCTTTCTGTTTATTCATCATTCTGCAGTGAATTAAAAAGCGATAGAAGTAAAAATAAAAAATATTTTACTTAAATCGATTAAGTGTTATCGATTTCGGAATGTTAATCCACTGAAGTTAATATTCTATTAGGAAATTAATCTAACATGTTCTTCCCATTTTTTTGTATTTGATTGAAAAATCTAAATTAAGATTGTCAAAATGATATTTTGTGTTGAAATTTTTTGAAATTAGTTAGTGAGATTCTACGAAGAACCTCTGGAATTAAAATAGCATCTTCCAAAAAGAATAGAAGAGTTTTATTAGTTATTTTTAAATATTATTCTTTTTATGTGTCGCAGTTGATATATGGTTTGTGTTCATGTGAAGTGTAATAATGATCATTTTATGATGTCCTAACATTTTCTTTTTAAGTCAAGTCAAACTTTGTTAGTTCAGAATCTTGAACTTTGACAGTTTAGATCAACTCCTATGTGAATGTCCATGTCGTAAATCGAGGTAATCCGCGTTAACGATTTTTTAAAAGATAAAGATACTTTCATCTAACATAAAAAAAGTCACAAATAATGAAACGGAAAACACGGCTAAGCATTTTCTTTCTATTTCTCTTTCTACTTATATAAGGTGTCCAAATCGTGTGTGTTCATAATACATTTTTTGTAAAATTCAATAGGAATATTATTAATAGAATAATAAAAAATAGAATAATAAAGTATAAATAATTAAAAGAATCTTTCATTTTTACCATTAATACTTCCTTCTTAATGAAATACTAAAAAATAAGTCAAATTTTTCAACAATTTTGGTGCACTAAAGCAATCATAATTTAGCTAAAGGACTTTGAAGATTTTAGTCGAATACGCGCAGCAAAAGGAAGACTTTTGTAATTTTTTTTGTTCTTCTCCATATTCCATAGTAACTTTCGATAGAATTAACATATTGGCATGAAGTAGCACCGTGAGGTAAAAAAGGAGCATGCTTTTTACAGGTGACCATATTAGAAAAAGTGTAGTGAAAAGTGAAAAACACCCCTACCCATTTTAGGGTGTAGCGTGTTTTGTTAAAGAGACTATTTCTGAAAAAAATACACGGCTGAGTAGGATTACAGCCTTACCCCTTGTCCATTAGCCTTTTTTTCCACTATATGAAAAGTGAAAATGTTGTTCTTTTAATTTCAAAATTATTAAAGAAATATGAAATGGTAATTGGTTTAATTGGATAAATATAGAGGAAACAATTTAAGATTTTAATTTGACGCCAATTGAACTGAAGAAAAATATGAAGTATTCAAATAAATATATTAAATAAAAGGTTTAGGATTAGAAAAAAGTATTTAAAATAATAAAAATGAAATATAGAATGTAATAATATGAATTTTACAGCAGCATTTTGGGATGAGGGAAGTTTCGTCGAACAATTTATCAAAATTATCGTGGGAGAAGAGCAGTAGGATAAAAATAAAGAGGATCAAAAAAGTAAAGTAAAAGAAAGCCTCGTAAATAATGCAGATAGTGACAAAAAAACTTGAGGGACAAATTTGAAAAGGGATAAAAAAATGAGTAAAATCTTGAAGTTGATAATATAATGAAAAATTTCGAAAAGTCGTTTGTTAAATAATAATAAATTATAATAGTATAATAGTAAAATACATACACATGATTATAAATTGACAGTACTGAAATTTATTCTGCACTTGTGTATATTATGCACTAAAAGTTATGAAATAAAAAAATTGTTTTAAAAAAACGTCGAATACGCTAGGTATCAATAATTCACTCTAATGTAGAAAACATAATGAAGATTTGTGTACACTATATATCAAATTATACATTTTTTTCTATATATATTATTGGTATTAGGGAAAAATTAATCAATAAAATTGATGGTTCTTCAAATGTTAGAACAAATTTTGCAACTAAAAATATTTAATAAAAATAAAATCAGTTAGCGTGTTCAACAATGTTACCTTTCTAAAAATCATATCTCCAAATGGAAAGGAGCGGGAGGATTGGGTTGATTTTTCAGACGTCTAAAACAAATTTAAATTTTTTGTTTGTATAACAATAAAGAATAATATTTAAAAAAGCAATTCCATATTTATTTATATGAATCGTACCATGAAAAAATAATGCAAACGCAAGAACAAGTTTTTCAGCAAAATGAAAATTTTATTCAAAAACAAATTTACCACTTCTTGATGAAGGATTTCATAAAATATTATTCCAGAGGTGTAAAAGAAAATTTAAAAAAACTTTTAAATTGCAGGAACAGAATAAGACAAAACTTGCCCTTGTAAATGATCCCAAGCACATAGACTGTCAATTTTAATACAAACCCAAAAATTGTACCATTTTTGCACTTTAGATTCAAAAACATATTAACCAAGGGATGTAAGAGAAAACTCAAAATTAAAGTTTCGATTTCCAGAAAAGTTTCAAATTTGACAAAACGGTCGTGGAGCTACTTGGGCAGGTTTGTGAAATTCGATACTGTTCCAGACATCGACAATTTTATTTCAAGTTTTCTTTCACATCCCTTGGATAATTGTTTCAAAATCCGAAATCGAAAAGCGGTATTTTTTTCTTTTGGGGTAAAATTCCATTCATTTGAAAAATTTATTTTTGCGTTTGCATTTTTTTATGTTACAATTCGAATAAATAAATATGGAAATTGCTTTAGAGAAATTATTCTCTATCAGTATACGAATAGAAAACAGGTATGACATAAAAAATTAACATTCGTCTTGGAAGTCTGAAACTTTATCCAAATGGTGATGATTTTATTTTTTTTTATTAAATATTTTAAATTGCAAAATTTTGTTCCGAAATTTAAAGAATCATCCATTTCAATAATTAATTTCACTACTAAACTTTTATTTATAATGTATATAATGTACGATGTAGAATTTAATATACAATAAATGTAGAAAAATCTTGTTTTCCACATTAGAGTGACTTGTTGATGCCTAGCGTATTCGACATTATTTGAAAAATAATTTTTTGTTCAATAAATTGTAAAAAATATCTATTTTTTATCAAGTTGTACTTTTAGATTTTAGTGATAATGGCTGCGGCTGTAGCAAAGGCCTCTCACTTTTCATTTGACGGTCACGGTCTGGGTCACATGCACATTCAACCAAAGCTCATCTCGCAGTCAGTTCATTTACGTGAGGTGCCAACCAAGATCATCAAGATTACGAAGACGATCGCTATAAAAGTTCCGACTCCGTATCCTGTCCAGGTATTTCTGAAATTCTTCATTTCCATTCCTTATACAATATCTTGTTACAGAACTGATAACATTCTACAAAATCGGTCTATGATATTAAATTTCTTTTTTTTAATATTACGGAATAATTTCAGTAAAGAAATATTTTTTTAGCAAACTAATTAATACCTAAATTAATTTTGCATTAGTAATAAGTTGTGTAAGATAAAAAAAATTTTGAGATGAATAAGAAGGGGAAACGACTGTCTGGTAATCACTTCCGGGCAGAGATGCATTCGGGCGGGACGAGACAAGAAAACATCGATTTCCGGAACTATCCCGACTGACGATAGCGAAGTCCCGATCTCGTGATTTTAGTCGAGAATCTTGAAAACGAGCAAGATCGAGTAAGATTCTCGACAACGTTTACAATTTCACATTTCGCGTGAATATAAAAAATAATGTATTAAAATTTGAAAAATATGAAAGTAGAATCACGTGAAAACAAAGAAGAAGGCTGAAAAAAGACCATTGGAAGCTTCGTGGTCATAAAAATAATAATTTAATATTAACTCAAGTAAAATAATTCCACAAAAACTATTCACTTAATTTATAAAACCATTAGGTTAGAAAATTGTAAACAAAATTAAGATTCTTAGGACAGAAAATCTAAAAAAAATTATATGTTTTATTTCCTAATATAAAATCTTAAAAAGAAATGGATGTTATCACTAAATGATAGTTCTAACGTATTTTTTAAACAATATATTCAAGTTATAACCAAGTTTCTCGGTTATTGGGACCGTCACGATTACTGAGACAATTACCTTATATTTTAATTTGATGTATTGTGCTATCAATAATTTTGTTACTAAAATTAATTTCATTTCTGTCCAAAAAAAGTTTATGTTTTTTTTCTTGTTTAAGTAAGTGGTTTTGAAAAATTTGACTATTGCCTTTAGATATGAAGTGATTCAAGTCATTCGGAGTAATCCTCGTATGCCGCAGTAATCCAATTGTAATCCGGTTAATATGCTTATAATCCGGATAATTTACTTGTAATTCAAGGGACTCTACTTGTGATTCAGATTAATCAAGTTCAAAGCCGGAGTAATCCACTTACAATCCAAATAATTCGGAGTAATTAACTTTTAATTCAGAGTAATCCAGGTAATTCGGCGTAATTTATATAGGTAATCTAAATAGTTTTCGCGTGTTTTGTTGAAAATTTGTTGTTTTTTTGTTAGAAAATTAATTTTCTTAACTAAAAGTTTAAATGTTCCATTTTTGGTTAAGGATTGATCTTTATGTAGTTCAAAATTCATGAATTTTATTGAAAATTCATGTCTTTTGTTGAAGATTCAACTATTTGATGATGAATTAATCTATTTTGTAGGAATATCAACAATTTGGTTAAAAACTCATTTTTTGCTTGAAAATTTCACAGTTTTGTTGAAAATTCGTCTTCTTGGTTTGAAAATTCAGCTATTTTCGAAGAAAATTCATTTCTTTGGTTGTTTTTTTTTTAGAAAATTATTATTTTTGGTTGAAAATTGACCTTTCTGTATGAAAATTCAATTACTTAGTTAAAAGTTGAACTCTTTTGTTACAAATTCATTTGTTTGCTTGAAGATCAGTTGCGAATTTATCTCTTCGATTGACAATATAACTATATTGTTAAAAATTCGTGTTTTTA
>CAKNYM010052578.1:449000-472765 GCA_932195095.1 Andricus curvator
TTTAAGTGACTTCGTGTGAATTTACGTAACTTCATATGAATTCAAATTACTTCAGATATTTCAGAAGATTTTAAGTGACTTCAAATGAATTCAGGTGATTTCAAGCAACTTCACGTGAATTTACGTGACTTCAGGTGAGTTCACGTGACTTTATGTGGATTCACGTGACTTCATGTGAATTCATGTGAATTCATGTGAATTCAAATGACTTCAGATATTTTACGAGATTTCAAGAAAATTCAAGTGACCTCAAATGAATTTAAGTGACTCTAGGTGAAGTCAAGTGACTTCAAGTGACTTCAGGTTATTTCAAGTGACTTCATGTGAATTCGCGTGACTCCATGTGAACTCAAACGATTTCAGATGTTTCAAGAGATTTCAAGTGACTTCAAGTGAATTCAGGTGATTTTAAGTAACTTCGTGTGAATTTATGTAACTTCATGTGAGTTCAAGTGACTTCAGGTGGATTCACGTAACTTCATGTGAATTCAAATGACTTCAGATATTTTACGAGACTTCAAGAAAATTCAAGTGACTAAAAATGAATTTATGTGACTTTAGGTTAATTCAAGTGACTTCAGATATTTCAGGAGATTTCAGATATTTCAGGAGACTTCAGGGGATTCCATAGCAAGTGTACACCTGACTTCACAAGTTGTTGAAAATTCAACTACTTAGTCAACCCAGTAGCTTCAACACTTTCCAAAATTGAACTAGTTTGTTAAAAATAGATTTTTTTTTGTTGAAGATTTATCATTTTATTTGAAGAATGATTTTTTATTTTGTTGAAAATTCATGCCTTCTGTAGAATTTTAACATTTTTTAGTCAAAAATGCAACTGTTTGATTAAATATAATCTGTTTTGGTTGTGTTTTTTACTATTTTGCTGAAAATTGGTTCTCTTTTCGGTTCAAAACTATTTTTTTTAACTGAAAACTTAACTATTGGATTTTTGGTTGAAAAATATTTTTTTTTTTCAGTTAAAAATTAAACTATTTTATTCAAGTGTTGTTCCCTTCTAGACTGAGAAATCTTTCTTGGTTGAGAATACAACTCTTTTGGTAGAAGTTTTATCTTTTTTAGTTAAAAATTCAAAATCTTTTGCTTTAAAATTAATCACTTTTGGTTGAGGATTCAACTATTTTCTAGACCAATCATATTTTCTGGTTTTTGGGTAGAAATATCAACTATTACATTTTTCGTTGGCAATTAATTTTTTTGGGTAAAAGTTTAACTATTCCATTTTTGGTTAATAATGTCAATTTTTTAGTTAAAACTTTAGCTGCTTTGTTAAAAAATTTTCTTTTTTGTTAAAGATTCATCATTTTAGTTAAAAATTTATCTCCAAATAAGAATCTAACTAGTTTGTTAAAAATCCTTTTTTATTTTGTTTGAAAATTCATTTCTGGTAGAACTTTAATCTTTTTTCGTTGAAAATGCAACTATTTGATTCATAAGCATTTTACTATTTTGGGGAAAAATGGTTCTATTTTTGGTTGACAATTTTTTTAGCTCAAAATTTAATTCGATTTTTGGTAGAAAAATAATTTTTTCAGTTGAAGATACAACTATTTGGTTGAAAATTTATGTATTTAGTTAAAAATTGGACATTTTTGGTAGAAAATTATTCTTTTTGGTTGAAAATTCATCTTTTTATTTAAAATTTAACTATTTAAATAAAAATTCATCTGTTTTGTTGTAAGTGAAATTTTTAAATTTAAATGTTATCGACACAGTTAAAAAATATTTTATTGGCTTCTTCTCGTAAGTGGGGGCAAAGGTCGATACACAAAAGGCGTGTAGTCCAAAATTTTAAACAGTTCAGGCCCTGCTTCAGGTGGTTTCAAATAGTGTCTTTCGTTTTGAATATTAACCTGAAAAACTGAACTATATGAAGTTAGTTTAAATGAAAAAAAAAGAATTAAAAATGATCTAAAGTTGAACTATTTAAACTATTTAAAAATAGAAATTTTAAAAAAATACAAACAAATTTTTAAACACAAAGACAAATCAGACAAATCAAATTTTGTATTCGAAATTATAATTTTTCGAGCTGGAATAGGGAAGGGAAAAGTTGTGTTGCACTCTATCCCTTTCCCAGCTTGATGATTTCTTTACAATAATTGTCAGAATTATTAAAAATTGATTTTTAATATAATATAAATGACCATAACTTTCTAGCTCTTCAATAAAATGTATTAATATTATAGGTAAATCGATTCGTCTCGAATCAACACATCTTTTCTATTCTCGCATCAACTTCAAATTAAGAGGATGAACAAATTTTTACTACAAAAATCGATTTTAAATATAATATAAATGACGATAACTTCCTTACTCTTTAATAAAATGTATCAATATTTAAGTCAATCGATTCGTGCCGAGCCAAGGAATCTTTTATATTCTTGCATCAACTTTGAATTATGTTAATGAAAAAAGTTTTACTATAAAAAAACGATTTTCAAAATATATAAATTACCATAACTTCCCTACTCTTTAATAAAATGTATTAATATTATAGGTCAATCGATTCGTTTTGAACCAAGGAATCTTTTATATTCTTGCATCAACTTTGAATTATGCTAATGAAAAAAGTTTTACTATAAAAAACCGATTTTCAAAATATATAAATTACCATAACTTCCCTACTCTTTGATAAAATGTATTAATATTATAGGTCAATCGATTTGTTTCGAACCAAGGAATCTTTTATGTTCTTGCATCTACTTTGTATTATGCTAATGAAAAAAGTTTTACTATGAAAAACCGATTTTTAAAATATTATTAAGTGTTTAAAAAAAATTCAATAAATGTTTTTAGAAATCCTGCGGTCAGTTGCAAGATATTGGTGGTGAAAATAAGCCCTCTAAATTTCATCAATTTATCTGCAACCATTTTCCAGTTATCGTGTTCACAAAAAAGTGTGACATCCACACACACACACACACACACACACATCCGGACAATTGCTTAGACCATTGTATTAGACATTTTTGAATCGAGGAAGCTTTGATTAAATGAATCAAAAAATTTTGGAAAACGTTACCATTACAAAGCTTCCTCTATGAGGAAGCAAAATTAAAAATGATCTAAAGTTTAACCGAATGAACTTTTTACAAGTAAAATGTCTAATCGATTAAACGTAGAAACTATTTGAATGGTTTAAACATTTAATAATTCAAACGCGATGTACTAATTTCTACTACTATTTTAGTCTTCAAGTAAAATTTTTGAATGTTTATTTAACTTTCGTGAATATTAAGTATGCCTATCATTTTTCATAATCGTGGAAAGCATTGTATTATATGTCACTATGTTACTACATTCGAGACAACATATGCCCATGTTAGAAAGTACACATATACTTTTCAAGTGGCAAAAGTCGTTTTTATGAGAAATCCGGTTTCGCATCTCTTTTATACATAAGTTATGTAAGAATTACCTTCTCACGTAAGGCGAATTCCAGACGCAATCGATTAATTAAAAATTATTGACATTATATTCTTACCCTAAATTTCACTCATCTGACCGACAATTCCACTTTCCTGCTCTTTTGAACGAAATCAATGTCAGTGTTTGCGAGTGTCCAATTTAAATATTCTTCACATGAATAATAATTTGGACGACTTCAAATCATTCCAGATTATCAGCGAAAAAAGAATTGAAGTAATATTAAAATTATTATATAATTTAAAGAAGCAAAAATCTACTTTTAAGTGAAAATCGCTGCGGGGAAAATTCTTGCAAAGGGATTTTTTCCTAATGTTTTAAATGTTATGAAAATCTTGAGGAAAAAAACCTATTTTCTTCAAATTAAGCTGATGGTTGTTCCTTTTTTATTATACCATTAAGCCATTTCCCTTTCGGGGTAGGCGTGACTTGCTCGGTTGGAAAATAGTAGTGTGTATATGGGTATATAGGTATAAGGTAGGTAGTTATATAGGTATGAGGTAGATAGGTATATAAGTGTTAGGTATAGATATTTTAGATTGATCTGGAATTCTCGTGTTATTTATTTAAATGACACGTTTATTCCGCAACACTGCTCCGACCCAGGTTGCTGATCAATCTCTCTAGCGATCACCCCAAGTGAAGAGCCTCACAAAATTGGTATGTATGGTTCTCCACTTGGGCCCATTAGTATCCAAGGTCTTTGTTTCAGGCGTCATTCATTCTACTGTCACTCTGTTTACAAACTATTTGTCGCCACACTTTTCTGTCCTGGCATACTACTCTAGCTTCCTTCACGTCCATGCATTTTTTCATGCAAGCTCTTGTGTTTCTATGGCTTCTTATGTCTCTACGGATTAATGTCTCATTTACAGATTCTAACCATTCTTTCGGCGGTCTACCTCTGGGCATTCTGCCATTTACTTTACCTTTGTACACTTGTTTGGTCAGTCGTTCATCTTTCATTCTTTCAAGATGTCCGAACCATCTTAACTGATTTCTTTCCCATGTGTCAACTATTGTCTCTTTTGCACCACATTCTTTGAGGATGGTCTCGTTTCGGACTTTGTCCATCAGTGTTTTCCCGCATATTATGCGCAGAGGTTTCATGCCGATCGCGTTAATTTCACTCCTGTCCTTTTCTTGACAGGTCCATGTCTCGCTACCGTATAGTACAGTCGGTGCGAATATAGAATTATGTATGGCCATTTTAGCTTTTTTTTATAGGTTTTTATTTGTTAGGATGGACCCTGCTCTATCGATAACCTGCTTACCCTTATTTATGCGCCTATCTAACTCCCCATCTATTTTTCCGTCGCTAGTGAATAGACTACCTAGATATACGTACTTGTCAACTTGTTCTAATCTCTCATCATTTAGGACAATGTTGCATATTGTTTTCTCACTTTTTCCTTCAAACACCATGATTTTTGTTTTATTTACGTTAATTTTGAGGTCCATGTTTTTCATGCTTGTATTAAGTTTATTCAACATTCTTTGCAAGTCCTCGATTGATTCTGCCATAACAATCTTGTCATCTGCGAAAGCTAATCCACGTACCTTGACTGTTTGGAGATTTACACCTTCTTCGTCGAAGAGTGCAGTTCTTAGACACTTATCCATGAATATGATAAATAGCCACGAGGACATAACGCATCCTTGTTTCACGCCTTGCATAATATCGAACCAGTCACTCAGTTTCCCATTTACCCTTACACTCGCTTTACTACCTGTATATATTGTTTTTATTGCTTGTAGGAGCCCTCCATTTACTCCGTACTCTTTGAGGACTTCCCAAAGTTTATTTCTATTTACTTTGTCGAATGCTTTTTCTAGGTCAATAAATGCACAGAAAGCTTTCTTTCCTACTCTCAAGCTTTTTTCTGTGATCTGTCTTAGGCTAAATATCTGATCTGTACATGATCTTCCTGGCATAAATCCACTTTGGACTTCCCATATCTTTTCTTCTGTGATTTCCATTACCCTACGAATAAGTGTTTTTGAGTATATTTTACTTACGGTACTTAGTAGGCTGATACCTCTGTAATTACTGCAGTTGCTTTTATCTCCCTTTCTTTTGTATATTGGTACGATAATCGCTTTTTTCCAATCGTCTGGGACTTTCCCCGTCTCGATACATAAATTTATTAATTCGCACAACCTGTGAGGTATGTACTCGCCACCGTATTTGAGCATTTCAGCACTAATACTGTCTATGCCAGCAGCCTTACCGTTTTTCAAGTTCTTAATTATGTCTCGGACCTCAGTGACACATACTTTTTCAATTGGGTTTTCTAATGCATTATGTTCTATGTCGCAGTTTTGTTGTCCTATATCTTCACCTCCTAATAGTTCTTTAAAAGAGTCTTTTAAAGCGTCTACTATCTCGTCTATATCATATAGCATTTCACCTTTGCTGTTTCTCATGCTGGCAAACTCTGTACTCTTACTTTCCTTCAACTGTTTATATAATAGTTTCATAATTCCTTCAAAGTAGTTTTGTATTTTGTTCTCTTATTCTGTTCTGATTTTTTCTTTACTCTCCTTGACTAGTCGTTTCATTTTCCTCTTTTTGTCTTTGTAATCATTTTTGAGTCTATTTCTCTCCTCATCGCTAAGACCTGTCATGTTTAATGTTCTCTTTTGCGCTTTTTTGTTTTCTTGCTGGGCTGCTTGAATTTCATCATTCCACCACGCATCACCAGACTTTCTTAATTCTCTTATTTTTGGAAATATTTAAGGGTGACCCAGAAATTTCTGGTTAATGTTTTTGAAGAACTGGATAAGTACCAAGAATGAAAATTTATATGATGACCAAATTGAAGTTGTGCAAAAATTATTTAAAAAATTCTGTGTGGGAGGGGGAAAAACAAAATAATCCTTATTAAGCTTTCCATCTCATAAATTTCAAAACGGCGTATTTTTTTACAGAAGTATGAAAATGTGAATAGTAAAGTATTTTTCGGGCCTGTCAAATATGTGCAATATATGTATTATGCACATGCCAAAATTTCGAAAAATATTCACACTGGAACTTGAAAATTTTAAAAATTGTGAGAGTGACAACTGGATAAAGACCAAAAATAAGATTATATGATACTACATGATAGAAAATTTACTGAAAATTATAGAAGTGGTCATTATTTTTAATATTTAAGGGTGATGAAAAAATTTGTGAAAATAATTTTCTGTGCTTGAGGGCATAAAAACCAAATTTTCTTTATCCAGTTTTTCTCATATTTCTTAAGTGCAAGAAGAAATGACTTTTATATACATATGCCTTATATGTATCGATAAATAGTGTTTAAAATTACTTGAAATCGTTAAAAAATAGTTTTCAAAATCAAATTTATTGATTTCTGAGTGTTTCAATCTTTGAAATTTGACACACTTATTTAATTTAAGTTACTTGTATATGGGATTTCCTGGTTTATTATGGTTCCCAAACCCTATGAAAGATGCCAGACGAAATTCAAATCATCGCCTGAATACTTTTTGAAACAAGTCCATTTTTTTTTAAATTATGAGATGTAGACTTTTCAGACAAGTAGATTGTAGAAAATGCTTCAAATTTTTTATTTTTGTAATTTTAAATTAAATTTAATATTTATCAATATTATCAATATACCTATTTTTTTCATTCCACTACTTAGTTGCCTAAACTAAATTTCCGGGTTTTAATTAATTTTAGGCGCTGTATTGGAATAAAATAAAAAATAAGTAGGTATATTGAAAATCATGATGAGAAAAAAATGTAATCGATAATCTCTATCACGCTTTAAAATATACAAAACTATAAAATCTTTGAAAAAATAAAAATGTATTTTTTTCAAAAGGGCTCAGGTGATGATTTTAAATTTCGTCTGACAACTTTCATGGGGTGCCAGGGAACGATAATCAATCTGAAATCCCATATCCAAGCACCTTTATATTAAATTTGGTTCAGCCTTACCGTATTTTCCTAAATATTTAGCGAACAGTTTAGTAAAATGGAAAAAGACGATTGTTTAAAAAAAATGAGGCCTAAAATATAGTTCCCTTAAGCCTAAATTCTAGAGTCTACATTAGGGTGGTCCAAAAACGGATTGGAAATTGTTTTTTGGTTTTACATGCTCTCACCCCCCTAATTTGTTTGAATGCAACAAAGATAATTACATATTCTGTATTTAAAATAAAAAGATATTTAGAGGTTCCGTAAACGCCATGTAGTTTAACATATATTTCCCATAGGAAAAAAATACAAGTTTTTAAATGTTTGAAAGAATCGTCAATATTATGGGTATCGAGTTATCCCCAAACGATTTTCTTCAGAATTAGTGATGAAATATAAATCAAAATGAAATTTTGAATTTTATCCTTATTAACCTGTTTTATAGGGTCCTAAAAAACTCTCAAATGTGAAAAATTGATTTGAGCGAGTTTCTGACGTTTGTTCTTATTTTTTTGCAGTTTTTTTTTAGTGAAAATTGTCTTGTCTACATGAAATATTTATTTATACTGACATTCAGATGTTTCAACATTTTTTTGAAACAATTTATCATTGTTTATAGCTATTTTCTCTTAGAGCAGAGGTAGAAAGTCGCGTTTTTTCTGAAATTTTCCACTTACAGTAAGGTAATAATCAAACAAACTTAACAAAAATAATTTTTTAAACAATTCGTCATTGTTCATAACTATACTTTTTTAGAGTTATGCTAGAAAATTGCGATTGTATGCAATTTGCTACTGTTTTTTGGCTTTTTAATTATAAAAATTTTTTTAGCATTACTCTAAGAGAAGATGGTTTCAAACAATTATAAATTGCTTAAACAATTATTTTTGTCAACTGCGATTAATTATTGTGAAAAGTTGACAAAATGTTGGAAATTTCAGAAAAAACTGCAACTTTCTAGCATTACTTTAAGAGAAGATAGATTTAAACAATAATAAATGGTTTGAACAAACATTTTTTTTAATTGCACTAATGATTAATTCACTCTAACTGAGAAGTTGCCATAAATTTGGAAAATCAGAAAAAACAGCAACTTTCTAGCGCTATTCTGAGAGAATATTTTTATAAATAATAATAAATTGTTCAAACAATTATTGTTATTACTTCAATTAATTATTACATCACTGTGTGAAAAGTTGAAAAACGGTTGAAAATTTTTTAAAACCCGCAACTTTCTAGCACTATTCTAAGAGAGTATTGTTATAAATATTATCAATCGTTTGAACAATTATTTTTGTTGACTTAAATAATTATTTACGCGCATTAACTGAAAAGTTGAAAACTAGTTAAGAAATTCAAAAAATACCGCCACTGTTCGTCACTATTCTAAGAGAAAATTGCTATTAGCAATCAAAAATTGTTTTAAAAATTTGATGAAACATCTAATTATTAGTTAAAACTAATATTTTGCCCACAAAAAACAATTTTTACTCAAACAGCAAAAAAATACAAATTAGCGCCAAAAACTCGCGTAACCTTATTTTGCACATATGGGAGTTTTTTGGGACCCTATAAAATAGGCTTATGGGCATCAAATTCAAAAAATACATTTTCAATTTATATTTGTTGGCTAATTGTGAAAAGAAATATTAAGGGACAACCGGATGCGCCTATTATTGACGATTCTGTCCAAAGTTTACAAAAACTTTTCTTACTGTCGCTTATTGAAAAGTTACAAAGAATGGTTGAATTTTAATAAATCATGGCTTAATTGTTTCGAGGAAAACATTTCGTACAATTCTACTGTTTTCAATTTTGAAAATAAGGAAATAATCTTGAAATATTATTATTTGTTTTAAAAAAATTTTCTTTTAAAATAATTGTTTTAGAGATTTCATCTATAGAAAAATTTGCTTTTACAATTGGAACCGGTAGAATTTTACCAAACGTTTTCCCCAAAAATAAGCCATTGCTTATTAAATTGAAACCATCTTTTAAAAACTGGTGAGAAACAATAGTAAGAAGAAATTAAATTTCAAAAAACATTGTTAAAATAAGTGTTTTTCGTATGTTTTAAAAATTTTCATAACAAATAATGTTTTTATTTGAAATGAAATCATCATTAATATTATTTTTATTCCTATAATCATAGAAAAACTATTATTTGCAAAGATCTGATTTTTGGCTACTTCCTTAAACTTCAATAGGTTGGCGGAACCTCGAAATATACATTTTTTCCAGAACAAAAAAAAATATATATTTTTTTTATTCGAACAAATTTGAAAAATCAGAGCATGAAAATAAAAAATAAAATTTGACGACCTTAATCTAGAGGGTAAGGAATTGAAAAAAACCACTGATTTTGCTTTTATACGAAAAATCATATATTTAAGAAAATAAATTCGACGCAGTCAATGCCCCAAGGACAACGAAAGTCCAAGTAAAAAACGTAAATCTAACGATAATAGAAAAAGATCATCACTGCATAGATTTCACCACTTGGGATGAGAAATGTCTGTCAGAGTGAAGGTCGATGAACACTTGCAACATGATCAATACCTATACGTAACAGTTTCACGGGAGTAACGTTTCCTCGAGCGTTTACAAAAACAAAATCGAAACAAAAAGCTACACATCGAAGAAACACGACAAAATTTAGAGGACCTCTTCTTCCAGTGAAGAATTAAAGATATGTCATTGGTCAGATGTAAGATGTTTCTTCACGAAGTGAATCCTCAGTCATATACGAGTTTGTCACAATTGAAACGTTCTCTAGAAAAATCACCTGAGTCACGAAATTGCCAAGGGCCTTTTCAAAATGTGTTTTTACAGACCAAAAACTACATGCTTCAGATTATGCAAACATTTTACAAACCATAACACATCCTTTTTGGTTTGTGAAAAGCCCCAACCAAAGGCAAAGTCGACTCGGGTGATTTTTCTAGAGAAGGGCTCAATTAAGAGTCATAATAAATCTATACACGCTTCAACGATTGGTTTAAAAATCTTGAAACTTCCGGATCCTCTTAATTTTTTCCCGAAGAATCGAATAACAAGGTCAGTTGGATCAGTTTTCCATGATCTGGGTATTGAGATCGTTGATCCTGGAAGACTGGATTGCAGTTCGTTGTAGATTCAACTCTCTTCTCAAATTTAATTCCAGCCATGAGAGTAGGATTGGTATTTTTCGAGCACCAGGGGTTGTTGGTATTTTTCAACAACAACGGGTTGGGGGTAGGGGACAGCAACGTGTTTAACAACTGGATATGGAGCTGGAACTTTCACGGCAACGGGGTACGGGCGATCGACTGGGACTGCAACATGTCTGGTTACTTCCACTGGATAAGGCTTCGGCACATGGACCGGGTATGGGCGATCGACGGGGACTGCGTAAGGGACCTGAAATTCAAAATTCACCAAATGTTATTCAACTCTTCTCTGATTACATTCGACTGATACGTGACGAGAATCAGATTGGATCTCTGCTATTGTCCTCGAAGAGAAAGGCAAAAATGCTTTGTTTCCATCACCATTCTTCCGTTTCTTATCGAGGATCTAGCAGCAAAAATAGAGTCAGTTTTTGCAAATCGGATCAGATTGTGATTGCAATTATTCTAAGGTTGAAATTTCGTAACAATTTGTTTGGATCCTGATTATGGAATGACTACCAATCATGAAAAATTAAAACTGAAAATATTTATTTTATCAACCTATCTAACAATTTTAACAGTCTGAAAAAGCCTAGGTTTTTTCCAACTCAATTTTGTTTAAGGTGTTCAGAAGATTCCAAAGATTTCCAGGGATTTTAATGGAATACAACAGATTTCAAGGGATTTAAAGGATTGCAAAAAAATTTAACAGCTTTCGAAGGGAGTTCGTAGGACTTCTAAGGATTATCATTATTTTAAGGAATGTTTAAAGATTTCAAACTTTCTAAAAAATTTTAACAGGCAGTCAAAGATTTCAAAGGACTTTTAATGGATTTTAATAGTTATAAAAAATTCTAAACATTTTATGTTTCTATGCATTGCAACAAAATTTACATAAATTAAGGGAGTTCCAAAAATTTCTCGTGGTTTTAAAGAACAGCCTTTAATTTCAGAAGATTTGGAAGGAATACATAGTATTTATAAGATTCTAGGATATTAATAATGATTTTAGAGGATTTCCAAAATTTCCAAATATTTCTAAGGATTTTGAAGAAATTTTATAACATTTTTGAGGATTTCAGTAATTTGAAGGGATTTTAAAGGACCTCGATAAAGCATTTTAATAAATTTCCTAGAATCACAAAAAATTTCGTAGGACTTTAAAGGTTTCGAGGGATTTCAAGGAATATCATCAGATTGCATGTAATTTCGGGAGATTTTAAAATATTTTAAGGTAGTTCCAAATATTTCTAAGTCTTTTAAAGATTTTTGGTTATTTTAAAAGATTACAAGAAATTTTCAAGAGCTTGAAACAAAAATTTGAAGGATTTTAAAACATTCCATAAATTTTTAAATATTCTGGGGTAGGATCAAAGGATTCTGAAAAATTTTGAAGAGATTATTTAAAAAATTCAAAGGATTTTATTGATTCTAAAGGCATTTAAACAATTTTCATGTGGTTTTAAAGAATTTCCAAGAATTTTGGAAGATTTTGAAGCATACTATAGGTCCTATAAGCTTTTAATTTTTTTTAAGATTCCAAGGAATTCACAATAGATTTTAAGAATTTTCAGGAATTTCAAAGGACTTGAAAGATTTTAGGGTATTTTAAAAGATTCCAAGGAATATTCAAGAGCTCTAAAAAATTTCTGATGGTTTCAGAGGATTTGAATGTTCAAGATTTTACGATATTTATGAAGATTCTGACATTTTTTTATTAGATTTCAATAATTTAAAGGAATTGCAAAGGATTTGAAAGATTTTACCGTATTTTGGAAGATTTCAGGGGATATCCAAGAACTTTTAACAATTTCAAAAGGTTTTAACGGATTTGAATTTTAAAGATTTAAGGACATTTATATAAATATTCTAAAGAATTTGCAAAATATTTCAAGAATTTGATTAGATTGCATAGGATTTGATAGATTTCAAGGTATTTTGAAAGATTGCAAGGAATTTCTAATAGATTTCAAGAATCTGAAGGGATCGCGAAATATTTGAAAGAGTTCAGGGTATTTTGAAAGATTCCAAGGAATTCATTAGATATTTGAAGAATTTGAAGGAATTACAAAGAATTTGAAAGATTTATGGGTATTGAAAAAGATTTCAAGGAATTTTCAAGAGCTTTGAAAAAACTCCAAAAGGTTTTAAAGGATTTAAATTTTTGAGATTTTAGTATATTTATAAAGATTTTAAGAAATTTTTAATAGATTTCAAGGATTTGATAGGATTTTAAGGGATTCTATAGATTTTGGGTTATTTCAATTATAATAGAGTTCAAGAAATTAAAGTGATTTTAAGTGATTTTAAATGATTTTAAAATATATTAGCATATTTAAGAAGATTCCAATAAATGTTTAAGGGATTTAAAATTTGATTTATTTCAATTAAAAATGAGACCTCTGTTAAAAAAAAGTTCACTGCCATTTTCATCGACCAAAATTGAAGAAGTTTAAATATTATGAACCTTAAAATTCAATTATTCTAAAAGTGTTGAAAATGATATTATTTCTAATTTGAAACTTTAAAAATTAACGATTTCAAACTTTAAGATTTAAAAATTAAACAAGTCAAAACGTCGCTCAATGTGGACAAAGTGAACGAATTAATTTGAAGATTATTGTATATAATTAGAGGAGGTGGATTGCGGAATAATTCTTGACTTTTTGATGGATATCAGTTTGAAGAAGAAATTGAACTGAGGCAATTTTAATAAGAGATGAACGTAAAGAAACTAAAGAAATTTGTTTTGATTAATGTCTGCTTAAGAAGAGATACATGGGTACATAATGAGTTTTCTAGTCAAGGGATTGCGAAGACCCTCAGTATCCGTTACTTGAGAACTTCAGGGTCATTTCGATTGCAACAATTTTCTTTCTCAACCACAATTCTAGCTATTGACAGAAAGGCGTGGGAACCGCCAATAAGCTCAGATTATTGATAAACTCGGTGATTATTAAAGAGTGATTTGGATCACGAAGGAATTTCAACTTTTAACCAATAACCTTGTACTGAATAAATCTGGACTTTGTCTTCACAGTGCTTTCTTCGATGAGAACTCGACATGTTTATATGCAAATGCATCCGTTTTCGTAATATAAAAAAGAGTAAAAAAATATATTCTTTTTGTCGATCTAGTTATGTAGAGTTAAACATGGATGTTACAAAATCGAGAAGGAAACGAGAGAACTTAGTTTGAAAAAAAAACTTCTTGATTCGGTCAATCCGATTTGCATTTAAGCAAAGAATATTAAGTTTCATTTGGTCGATTCAGAATTAAAAAAAAAACGATTGATGATTGGCATGCATTTATTTGGGTCCAAATTGAGCGGTTAGATGCAATAACAGCATATTTGCGTCTTCAGAAGTCATTTGTTTTTATTTTTCTTAATGAAGTTATGTGCAAAACAAATTAATAACATGTAACTTCTGAAAAAGTAGGCTATTATTGCACTTAATCGCTCAATATATTCTTCATGAAGTTATGTACAAAACAAATAAATAAGAAATGACTTCTGAAAATAAAAGTAGACTGTTATTGCACTCAATCGCTCAATATGTTCTTCATGAAGTTATGTGCGAAACAATTAAAAAACAAATGAAAAACAAGTGACTTCTGAAAATACAAGTTGGCTGCTATTGTATCCAAAGGCTCAATTTTTTGTTCATAAAGTTATGTGCAAAACAGTTTAAAAACAAATGACTCCTGAAAACACAAGTAGGCTCTTATTGCACCCAACTCTTCTATTTGCTCTTCATGAAGTTATTTGCAGAACAAATGAAAAATAAGTGACTTCTGAAAATACAAGTAGGCTTTTCTTACACACCCAACTGCTTAATTTTTTCTCATTCAGTTATGTACAAAACAAATAAAAAATAAGTGACTTCTGGAAATAAAAGTAGGCTGTTATTACACCCAACCGCTCAATTTGTCCTTCATGAAGGTATGTGCAAAAAATTTAGAAACAAGTGACTTCTGACAATAGAACTGAGCTATTATTACACCCAACCGCTTAATATGTTCTTCATGAAATCATGTGTGAAACAAACAAAAAATAAGTGACTTTTGAAAATACAAGTAGGCTTTTATTGCATCCAACCGCTCAATTGCTAGAAACTTCTATTTGTTTCGGGATGGAAATGTTGAAGGTTTTTAATATTTTTTACCTTAACGGCGTATGGGATATGTTTTTCAACAGGAACAGCAACTGGTTGCGGATATGGTACCGGAACTTCCTTGGTGATAACAGTGTGAGTGTGAGTTGAGGGTTCACTTAAATGGTAAGTAGAATAGGCGGGAGCTGCATAAGTCAGATCACTGTAACCATATCCTCCATATCCATATCCAAGTCCAATTGCACCTCGTTTTGGTTTTGCCGTTTCATCGGATTTTTTCTGTTCGACTTTTTTCGCATCTTCGGCGAAGGCGAGAGCCAGGAGGGCAAAGAAAAAGATTATCTGTAACAGAAATAGAAATCATATTAGCAAAAAAATGTTTTCGTTATTAAAAAGGAAGAAAACAACATTTACTTGCCGTACTCTCTCCATGAAATATATTTTTTAAATTAAATAGTATTTCTTCGATTTGAATGCTAACAGTTTTTGAATAAAAATGCCTAAAGCGGCTAAATTCAATTGCTTGAAAAGAAATCAATTCGATCTAAAAGCATTAGAAATCGAGTAGTTTCAAATTCGAAATATTATAAAATATACATAAGTTCAAACTTGAGTGTGTAAAATTAACAAAAAATCAGAAACGTTCAAAATGGGACAATTGAAATTTGGAAACGTTTAGAAATTAATAATTTCAGTCTCAAGATGTTCAGAATTACTTATTTTCACAATTAAAAAATATCAATTGGAATTGTTCAAAACATTTCAATTTCGAACAATTTAAATTTCAATCGATGTTATTATTTTTGAACAGGAAGGGTGAGACAACAAAATAAAGATCTTGGTAAAAATTAAAGAGTAAAAAAATGTTAAAAATGTTCAAATATAATCAGTAAAAAAATGCTACAGAAATCTTTGGGTTTGAAATATTTAAAGTTGAAATCCTATAAAAGCGATTCATTTCGATTTGAAAACGTATGAACTGAATATTTCAGCATTTGTACGATTTCAAACAAAAATGTCACAAATTATCTAATTTGAAATTAGAGCATTTGAAATTCGCCAATAACAAATACAAAACATTTACGGAGACACAGTTTTTAAATCTTCAAAATATTACGTTGCTTCTATAGCAATCAGATGTTTGATTGCATTAATCGAACGTTTTTTCAGTGCTATGAAGTAAACAAAAATTAAATTTCAGTGCAAAAAATGAATAAATTGAAAATAATTAGAAACATTTGAAGTAGGGCATTTTGGAATTGTGGTATCAATATTAATAATAATTATAGTCTCGAACCCATGGGAATTTAAGATTTTCAAAATGAAAAAATTTATAGTTGAAATTATTATCAAAATTCCAAGTCAAATAATTTTAAATTGTTTGCCTTTAATCGTTAAAGAAGATTACTAAAACCTTTGGGTCTAAAATTTTGAAAGTTAAAATCCTTTAGAAATCAATAATTTTTACTTTTATAAACAATTGTAAACTTTTTAGTTTTTAATTTTTTATAAAATTTTGAAGAATAATTTGGATACCAAAATTAATTTATTGTATACACACAAGTCTTGAAAAAAAGAATTTGAATTTTGCTTATAAAATAACAATTATCAACAAAATTTGAAAAATAAAGTGCTTCATTCAAAATTAAGTTGTTTATAAAAAGAAGAATTAGCTGATACATTAGTAGAAAATATTCAATTCAAATTATATATTTTCTCTAAGTTATAAGTGAATATTATTATTAATTTATAAATTCCTATTTTTTCTAGCAAAAGTAGTAGTAGTAGTAGTGCTTTAGACGTTTTTTAAAATTGTAGTTGAAAAAATTTCCCAATGATCCCTTGGGGCCGATTTTTAATTTTTGCAAGATTCTATGTAAACAAACGTAGAAAAAATGTGTCCTCAGAAAAACAATGATTTTAATGCGGAAAAAAGCTTTCTGTTAATCAAATATCAAGTAAAATTAATGCATTTGAAATGGCAATGTGTGAATAGTCAATTTGATAAGTAACTTAATTGTCCTAAACAATTTTTATAAACAATTACTCTAATGTCCCATGTTAGCATGGGAAATTTTTTTCTTCACTATAATTGCTGAAATATATTTCAAAAATGTCATATATTAAACAAAATTGACAAAAATGAAGAATTATCACTGTTATAAACAAATTTTATAAAAACATACTTGAATTAGACATTTTCAAGTGGAAAAATTTGTTTGCGGGTTAAAATAATGTTTATCCAGAAAACAACATTTTTTCTAAATTTGTCTGTTTACATAGAATTTTTCAGAAATAAAAAATCGGCCTCTAGGGACCACTGCAGAACTTATTCACCTTTCAAAAAAAACGTCTAAATCGGATAAAAATTGTGAATCTGTAGACTGATTTATCCGCAAATGTGCCACCCTGAACCACTGTGCATTTGCACAGAATTTCGCAAAAACAAAAAAATCGGCCTGGAGAGACCCCTGAGAAATTTATTCAGCTTCAATTAAAAAAAAAGTGTACATCAGATAAAAATGGTGAACTCTAGACTGAACTGTCTGCAAAAATAAAATTCTGAACCACTGTCCATGTGGTTTTTAAATTGTTAATTAAGTTATTAATTGCTATTTAATGTTTAAATAGACATAAGCAAAGGGGGTTGCTGCAGGTGGACAATTTACCTTGGTGTCCATGATGCTGATTGCTTGTCTTGTTTGCAACTGAAGAATATCGCGAAGACCCCTGCTTATATACGTATGGTTCTCAAGAACCCTCAATATACGGCGGCGGTGGTGGAGGTCGTGGCGGCGTAGGTCGTGGTGGTGGTTGCGACCGTGGTAGCGGTGGTCCCCAAAGGAGAGCAGTATGGGGAGGAAGGCCCAAAAGAAATCGGCTGGCCCGAAATCCACGGACGAGGCCCGAATAACTTCTCACTCGTTGCGCAACTACTTGCGCTATGTGCGCACTTACACATCATATGCTGGCCAGGTGTTTACGCACGCGGGCGTGTGCGTTACGACGAACGACGAAATTCGCCGGATTACGTGTATTATGTGGGCCTCGTTTATAGATCTTACAATTAATTGGGTCCAGTCGCTTGTCTCGCATTTTGGGCATTCATACTCTCGTTAAGATTTTACGTGCGCGACCAGTCTCACATTCGCTTTCGACATTTTCTAGTTCAGAGATGCTGAGGTAGTAATTTTTATATATTTTGCGCGGGTTTTAAGTTCTGCGAATTTTAGGTGAGACATTAGGCAAAATTTTATTTCATGATTATAAGTGGTTTTTTAGTGCTTAGTTTGTTCATTTGAGAAGTAAGCGAATAAAACGTGATTAATCCACTTGAGTTACACTATCGCGCAGTGGGACAAAAAAGCATTTTTTAGAAATTAAAGTTAGGTAAATTAAAAAAAAGTTAATTATTTCTGAAATTATTCTAAGTTTCGAAAACATCTTTGTCGTTTTTTTTCAAATATATTTTTATGAAATTGACTTTATGCCTTGAAATTAGGCCTATTAGACGCATAGTTTCATTAACTTTCGTGCTATCATGAGGAAAAAATTTCATATAAATTTTATAAAAATTAAGGCAGTGGGACAAAAAAAGTTTTTCTAAACAAATTAGTCTAGAGTTTACAATTTTGATCCAATTTGAGAATTTAAATACGAAAATAAGAATCAACTAGATTGCAAAACCATTCGTGAGCTCCGATTTTTAATTTTTCAATATTTTTTTTTCATAAGACAGTTGACTTATTTTTATAAGCAATCCTATTTTTTGCAACTACATAGTTATATTCATGTACAACACCATAAAATCACTGTAGAAATTTGCTGCAAATAACATCCAGTAGATTACATTTAAAAAAATTGTTCATCATTATATAAACCAATTGATGACTGAAAGTGCTACTTCAAGATTGAAAATACTTGGAGAATTTAGTTTGAAATTTTTAGTTCGGGATATACTTAACAGCAATGCTTAGTTACCATTTTTGTAAAATCTTAAGTAATTGTTAATTTTATAATTAAATTTTATAAACAAGTGCATATCTTAGTCTCTTCACGCTCTGAACACTTCGTTCGATTAATAAAATTGATCAAAACTTTGCCGAGAATAAATAATGTGTACGATTTCTTAATACCCGTTAACAATTGTTAATTGTTATTCAAATAAATTTCATAAAGAAATACAGAATTTCATCAATTTTCAAATAGCAGATTTTGTTCCTGCAATAGAATCAATTTTAGAAAACTCAAAAAAAAATCATTAGCTCAAGCTAATTTATCAAACAAAAATAAATGTTTCTTTTATAAACAAATCAAAAATTTGACTACTTGTCAACAAATAGATGCCATTTTTTTTACGAAATCGACTGCAAATTGCTCAAAAAGGAACTTATTTATTAAAAGACTTTATCAGGCGACAACATATTTTGTTATTTATTTAAATAAATTTTGTAACAAAAATGCACAAACACTGCAACTAAAGCCACCATGGACAGTAAAATTTTAATTGTTCAAAGAGATGGTTACTCACTCATCAAAAATGACGAAATCGTAGATTCTTTAGTGAAATTGTTTATAAAAAACTATTGCAGCTCATTAATGAAATAACATAAGAAAGGTATATAGCTAAGTTATTTAGAGATAATTCCGTTAAAACTCTAAATCTGCCGGTTGAAAATTGACGAAAATCTGTCTTTGTTTATAAGATTTATCTAATTATAAACAAATGATATCTGAAAAATGATATCTGACAAATTTTTCTAATAGATGAGGTCCTTTCTAAGTCATTGGCAGGTAATTTCGTGAAAAAAGTACATTGATTTGTTGAAAAGTAGTCAAGTTGTAAATGCTTATCTAATTTGTTATGAAATGAAAAATTATTGTTCTTTGATAAAGTATCATAAGGGAAGAATTTTTCAAGTAACTTGGAGTGAGTCACGTTGAAAAAAAATCTTCTGGTTGAAAAATCACGAAAATCTTTATTAGTTCCTAAAATTTATTTAAATAAATAACAAATATTGTCGTCTAACAAAGTCTCCTTATAAACAAGGTCCTTTTTGAGTCCCTGATTGTCGATTTCGTAACAAAAAAAAAACATAAATTTGTTCACAAGTGATCTAGTTGTGAATTTGTTTAAAATTGTTTATAAAGTAAACAATTATTGTTTGTTAATGAAGTATCATGAGGGAACGATTTTTCTAAGTAATTTAAAATTAAAAAAACGAAATCTACCGTTTGAAAATTGACAAAAATTTGTATTTGTTTATAAAATTTATTTAAAAATTAACAATTATTGTTAGGTTATGAAATCGATATGTAATTGTACATATTAATTACTTCCGAAAATTTTATGATTAATTCTGTTAAGGCTCATGTAGGGGGTAATGTAACCTTGAAAACTCACCTGAAAAAAACAATTCGAAATGCTAGCGCAACGAATGATTATCAGGGGGGGGGGGGGGAATTTTTTTCCTTTCGGAAGCTCAAATCCATATTTGAGGCGGAAAGTCCGTGCGGATCATCAGCACTTGAAATAAATAATTTAAATTCCTTAAATATTGCATCTCCAAAGCAGCAGAAGAAAAATTAGCAGAAATGGCGCGATATTCAAAATCGAAGAATTATTCGAACCGACATAGGAGTTTAATGTATTTTTTCTTCTTCAAGTGTTTTTATAAAAATATATTTCTCAATAAGATACATTTTTAATGGTTTTTAATCATTTATTACAACTTTATAAAAATTATTACTCTTTTCTCTGTTGGAATAATTTTTCTATTTTGAATATCACGCCAGTTCTGTTTATATTTTCTGCTGCTTTGGAAAGCAATATTTAAGAAATTTAACATATTTATCGCAAGCGTTGACGATTCGCAGGGACTTTCCGAAAAAAATTGCATCATTCGTTGCGCTAGCATTTGGAATTGATTTTTTTTCAGGTGAGATTTCTAGGTTACATTACCCCTTACATGAGTCATAATGGAAAGAAGAAGAACAAAATCTTAACTAAGTATTGTTTATATGTATATTCCGAAAAAAAATTGAAAAATAAATTCCTCAACTATTTTTAATCTCAAAGTAGCACTTTCACTCATTAATTTGTTAATAAAAAAATAAAAAAACAATTTTTGTCAATGTGATAACCTACTGCTTATTTTTTTTTAAGCAGTAGCTTTACTGATTTTATGATGCTTTACATAAATATAAGAAGTTGCAAAAGAATGGGATCGTTTATTAAAAAAAAAAAAATTAATGTAAAATTTGCTGTTAAATGAGAAATAAAAAAATTCGAAAATTGGTGACCAAATATCTCTTTGGAATTTAGTTGACTTTTTTTTGTGAGCTCTAGACTAATTTGTCAGAAAAAACTTCTTTCGTCCCAATTCTGTACAGGTGGAAATTGCCCAAAAGAATTGGAATAACTCTAGAAATAATAAAAAAATTTTATCGTTCATGGGCTTATTTTGAAGGTGAAGTCTCCATGGTATTTTCTTAAATTATTAGGATATTTTTAGAAAATTTTTTCTAGATTCTACCCTAGGGTCAAACTTGGTAAAAAAAAATTGTAAAATTTCAAATAACGGTTATACTCGCCACATGATTTAAAAAGATAAAAAAGATTGTATTGTTATACATATTAATCAGTTTAATTGAATTATGATAAATGATGACTTCAACAAAATGTTTGTCAGTATTCAGACATTTTTGAAATTTTACTTTTTTTTGTGCCAAGTTTAAGACGACGATAGAATATACGGAAAAATTATAAAAATATATTAACAATTTAGAAAAGTACTATATACATTATTATTTAACCATAGTTTTATCCCAAAAGTAAAAGTAGATTTCGAGTTCAAGTTGAATACATGTTAATTTTTGTGTAAAGAATTTTAGAGTGTTTTAGTGATTTTGAGTAAAAATACTTATAAACGAATAAGACTTAGTAAATCTCTCCGCTGATTGATTTTTTAAATACTGATCTAGGATTAAGTTCAATTAAAAAATAACCTATTATGTTCAAATTTTCTATTAATTATTTTGTTTTTTGTTTGTATAAAGGATCATGTCTTAAAATAAAAATTTTTGTCTTAAGTTTATAACTAGAAATTAGGGAAATCATATTCATTTAATTAAATTATTCCATTTCATACAAAGAAATATTTACATTATTCTTCATTTTTTAATAAACTTGTTTAAAACCCACTTTCTGCTCAGGCAATTTCGCAAGTTCACTCGATAAAGTTATCATTTTGAAAAGTGAGCATTGACATAATTAATTGTAATTATATCACAACCTTGAAAATTCAATTAATTAATCTGCAATATATATGAATTTGGGTTTATGTTCTTCAAACCGGCAAGTATAATGAACCTTGAAACAAATTGCGGTCAAATTTCAATCAAAGAGTTTTGAAATTTAGATTTTCAAGTATTATGGATACTGTCGATTGAGAAAGTCTCAATCTCTGTATCCTAAATTATGATCTTTGGAGCTCAAAATTACTCTATAGAATTTAAAACTTTGTGCGATGAGAGGTAATATCATCACTAAATGTTACGAGAATACGAGATCTTGAAATATGCACATTATAGCATCTCGAATACGTTGGCATTCGAATCTCCGACTAATACGTAAGAGTTCTTTAAAAATCGAACTTGAAAGATAAATGTGTTTGCATGTAAAAATATCGATTTTGCGCTTTATGCAAAATAAAATTTTGTTCTTCAAATTAATATTTAGAATACTTATTTCAGATGCAAGTATGAATAAAAAAACGCCGAATAATTTTCGTGACTCAATCTATTTAAAGAAAAATAGAGAAAAGTTCTTTCCATTACATTATAAACCACAAATATTTTGCAAAGGAAGAGTCATAAAAGCACTAAATTATTTGCCTGTTTTTTGACTACTAATTTGTATTATAATTAAACCGGAATTTTAAAATGACCTTATTATGGAAACTAACTTTTTAGGCAAATAGTGATCTAATCTCGTATAATAAATTGGTTGTAAACAGTATGATGATACATTTATTCCTCATCCTATGTAAAAAAGTGGTGTAACGAAATGTCTCGAAAATCATGCACTCATTTTTGTTAAAAACCTGACTGGCTTTAAATTATTTGTATTGCTTAAATTATTTACTTTTAGAAGAGAATAAAACTTTATTCCATTAAATAAAAAAAAATTCATTTTTGTTCATTCTTTAATACAAAGGGGTTAATTATTTGAATTTTGAGTGTACATCAGATGTTAAGATTACACAACATTTTGAAAGATTGCAGAAGATATCAATGGGTTTTGATTTTTTTAAATATTTCCACGTGTCCGAAGTATTTTCAAATACGTCAACGTATTTCTAATTGTTCGAAGTAATTTCAACAGATTTCAAGAAATTTCGATGAATTACAAATCATTTCTAGATACTCTACAAAGAATTGTAGAATATTTCAGAAACTTTCGCAAAATATGAATTAATTTTAATCGATTTAAGAAGATTTCAAATTTTCATAGAGTTTCTTAGGATTTCAAGTGATTCAAGAATTTTTCAAGGGATTTCCAAGAATATTTTGAGATTTCATGGCCTTTAAAAGAATTTTAAGCGATTCAGCAGGATTGTTACGAATTTTAAATAATTTTAGAAGACTTCAAGGGATTTAGAGAGATTTTAACGATTTTTTTCAGGTTCCTAACATGTTTACAAATTTTTCCCAGGATATTGCAAAACTCGTAACGATTTGAAGTTCTTTCAAAAGATTTGACGGAATTTGAAGTGATTTCTAGAGTATTTCAAAAGTATTTTGTATTGTGCATAACTACACCGAACACACAAGCCCCAGTTTAAATTCTTAAAGATTTGCGTGCTCACATTATTTACAATACTATATGTACATATTGTAGCCCTGTTCATGGTTCTCACTGAACTGTTGTATAAATAAATATAAATGAAAATATGATTAAAAAAAAAAATAAATAAATAAAAATAAAATATAAATAAAAAAAAAGATTTGAAAGACAAGACAAGACAAGACAAGACAAGACAAGACAAGACAAGACAAGACAAGACAAGACAAGACAAGACAAGACAAGACAAGACAAGACAAGACAAGACAAGACA
>CAKNYM010052578.1:486616-512451 GCA_932195095.1 Andricus curvator
CGAAAAATGATTCTCTAAAATCAGGCAATCACCCGACGCCTTTTCCAACTCGAAGAAAGACTCTCTCAAATCAGGTAATCACCCGGCGCCCCTTCCAGCTCGAAAAATGATTATCGAAAATTAGGCAATCACCTGACGCCCTTTCAAGCTCGAAAGATGACCCTCTACGATCAGACAAGCACCAGGCGCCCTTTTCAACTCGAAAAATGACTGTGAAAACAGGCAACATTCGGTATTCTTAAGAACTCTAAAAATCAACTCATAAAATATAAATGTAGGAAATCACCTGGCGCCCTTTTCAGCTTAAAAAAGGACGCTCTGTGAACAGGTAGTCACCCGGCTCCCTTTCCAAAGTGAAGACAGACCCCGTAATTTGGAAATTCGCATGGAAATTTTTCGTGCATTTTGACGTGAAAATATTCACTTGAAATTCCATGTGGAAGCCAACCCTAGAATTAGGAATTGATACCTATAATCCATTTTTCTCTATCTCTTGTGGTTTGCGAGATATTTGCAGTTAAATATAACATTTAAATTACCACGTAGTTGGAAGAATTCCCATAGTTTTCCACGTTAATTTTCATGTCATTTTCCAAGTGGAATTTCTCGTGGATATTTTTATTTGGGATATGGTAACTGAACTCACTGAAACCAGGAAAACAAGGAGAGTAACAACGTCAAATCCGTGTTTAGCTAACGGCTAAGTTACTTTCTTTGAAGGAGGGGGGGGGGGGGGGGTTTAAAATTGGTAACTTAGTTTATGGATGGCCCCTCACTCGCAAAATGTGATTGAGTAAAATATAACTGATTTTTAGATAAATTCTACAAATTCCTGTAGCTAGAATTCTGTTAATGACAATTAGTAAATATATACTGATTCAATTATTAATTATTGATACACATATGCGCACTATCTAAACTCGTAATCATAGATTTCCTAAACACATTTAATTTGAATTATTCTACATAAACGAATTTCATACAAGTAATACTTTATTATTTAGAACTTACTTATTAATGACAAATTTTTTCACGATTCTGAGGTTGAGTGAGTCTTTTGTAATGAATATTTTTCACTATTTAAATCAATGAAATTTAAAAAATAACTGATTTAACAGTTGAAATACTTAGTACTGATTCAAAAAGTTAATTTTTGCTCATTCAGATTTAGAGCATACTTTGATGGCTCTTCCGAATTTCAGATTGAATCATTTAAATCCTTTTGGAAAATCTTCTTTATTGTCGAGAAATAAAATATCAGTCGAGCAAGACCTAGCTAAGCTTTGATATTTTGCTCAAAAACGCAAAAATATATGAAAAAAATTCAAAATCAAGTTAATACGAAAAGCAGAATGTCAATGACCATTGGCAATTGGTTTATTTTAACTGGAAATGCAGACTTGGAAGGGAGGGGGAGGTAATCACACCTTTCCCCCTTTCCAGGAGTCCCCTTTCCCAATTGAAATTTTTAAAAAACTTCAAAATAAACATTCTAATTTTGAGAATTGTTTGTCTCTCCTGAAAAATCGGTACTAAAGAAAATATCCATACTACTTAATTTATTATTATACGCAATATTTCAACGGTGCATTGTTAGGTAATATCAGCTAATGTACTGATCTTAGCATCATTGTTGGTACTCTATGATCTCTAAGTTAATTAAAAATCAATAAAATACTAATTTCATTCATTCGAACGTTCAGAAACTTCAAGCACAATTAGCCTCACAGGTCATACGGTCCCTACCCTACAATCACACGATTAGCATTTCGAAATTAGTCACAATTTCCGAGACTCGACTACAAAACCCTCCATTCTCTAAAGTTCACTCGTGGAGTAATACGTTGGCCTTTTCTAGTAATTTCAACACGCATATCGATTGTGCACCGAGACCAGATGGAATTATGCGCCCTTGTCACCTGGAGGAAGTGTGGAAACGTTCTATCTGCGCTGGATTATATACTTTGTGCTGCAATTGATGATTTCGAAATCCTTCGGCTAAACTTCTTTCAATCGTCTACGTATATCGCGCATATCCTTTGTACATTGAAACGCACTTGAAGCCTTCGCATCTGGTTCAAAAAAAAAAAACGATTGCGAATAAGGCAACCACTGGTTATGGCGATGGATGATGGTGAGTGGGACTGCAGCAATCGGAATAACGTAAGATAGGGCAAGGCAAATAAGTTAAGGAAAGGTACGAATAGAGGTAATTAAAAAATCCTTTGGTCGTGTAAATTTTCAACTTTTCGTATTCCGCATCCGGATTTTATTTCAAACAGCTCGAGCAAATACGTTCACTTTGGAATATCATTTAATTTTTCTTGAACACTTTAACTTATTCAAGACCTGTTGTTCGCACGTCGATTTCTTACTGTATAAAAATAAGCGATGAAAAATGAGATCATGAACGTGATTTTACTTAGAAAAGAATGTAAGGACGATTTATTTTCAAAATTTTGCATTCAACGCTATCATTACAAGTAAGAGTATTTTGGTTGAAGACAACATCACGATGGACGCGACGCTGGATGAGTTTATGTTGTTTTTGAGGTGGGATGGGTGTGACTTCTTGAAATCACTAAAAAAACTCAGCTATTTAGTGAGCCCAGCTTTGCCAGCCTCCGTGTCCGTGACTCTTGACAAGAACGGGAACGGCAACAGGAACTGCGTGAGGGACGGCGACCTTTAAAGAGAAATTACATAATTAGAGTAAGTCCTAAGCACTTGTTGCATGGCTTAAATAGGTTTGAAAAGTATAAGTATTTTTATTTTTAATTTACCTTAACTGGATAGGGAGCTGGGACATGGACTGGAACTTTCACTGGATATGGAGCTGGAACATGGACTGGAACCTTCACTGGATATGGCACATGGACTGGTCTGTCAACAGGGACATGGACTGTCTTTGTTTGAACCACAGGGTAGGGCTGGGGCACTGGGACAGCAACTGGGACCTGAAAAAGAAAAAGAAAATTTAATTTAGATGGGTTTTATAATTTATGAATTATAAGTAACAATATAAGCTTTTCATAATATTAATATACTCAATAGTTACATGAGATCTTTAACTAACTAATTTTTCTTAATTTTCATGAAAACTTAGCCTGAGTTTAATTATGTTTCATTATATCCTGACTAAAATACTAAGTATTCATTTGTATACAAATTTAGCTTAGCTTAGTTATAAGCTATGTTTCCGCCAATTGAAGAACAATAAAATGAAACAAAGATGAAGTCATTTTGTCAATTTTGCAAGAAGCTACTGCAAAAATGGTGCAACTTGTAATGTTTTCTTAAATTTTAAGTAAAATCTGAAATAATTAAGAGGTTTTAATTCTCTTGAGCTCGTTTTAAAGTTCAGTTTCTATAGAACAGCGGCAACTTGTTGGAATATAAAAGATGGGAAAATTCAAAGTCATCTCACTTGTATGGAAACAATAGTAAAAATCATATGAATGTATATTATAAAGAAATTGTACACAAAATAAATGATTACTGATTTTTTATACTTGAAAAAAGATTAACTGACTTTTTGTACCATGCAAGAAAAAAATTATAAAATTATCGTGATCAGTTACTGAGATTCTACAATTTTTTTTTTTAGTTAGCACAAGAGCGCTGAAAAATGTTAATTATTTCCGAAGTTATTTAAAATTTTTCCAAATATTAACATTTTTTCAAGAGCTTCCTAAAAAGATGACAAAATGACTTTATTATTATGGGCTCCTTTCATTCAGAATTTAGATAGCTTACAACCTATTCAAGAGAAAAAAATTGTAACTTGAAATTAGCAAGATTTGAGTAATTCACATAGTGTAACAACGACTTGCTATTATTTAAACTAATCCAATCTTATTACTAATATACGTTTACGCAGTACATAATATCCAGTTTTAACTATCTGTGATTTATTCTGTCTGAAAATTTTCAATTACTGATTCATATTTTTGGGCAGGAAAAGTCCACAGTTTCTAGCATTGGTGCAATGGTTTAAATGTATTATCAAATGAATGGCAGCTTTCAATTAGAAATCAGTAACTTGTTTTGTAATTCAGGCAGTGCAATTCTACAGAAAATCTAGTAAATCTTCGTCATGAAAATCAGTAGATTTTCCCAGATTAGCTTATCCTGAAGTGATTCTTTGTGAAAATTCATGCATCTAAATTTAAATAATTCAAACTTGGTACACGAGAAGCTCATTACAAATTTTCGTATAGGTTTTAAAATATTATTTTAATCAGTCCAAATGCAGTATTTTTAAACATTGGCAAATTCATAAAACAAACAAATTTTATTTGTAAATTTACTGCCAAAAACTATCTTAGCTCGTTAGTACTTTCTTTAGAACAAAGTTAAATTAATTACATTCAACATATAATTAACATTCATATAAACATTGAACTTCTAATTAGAATTCTACTGAAAATCTGCTTTTGACTGAAAAAAGTTGAAATTTTCAGTAAAAGTTAAATTGGTACCTTTTCAATAATTTTTTAGTAATTCAGATTTAGAAATAAAAAGCATGTTGTTCGCTAATTTCGCTTTTAAAGTCAAGCTGTGTGTGATTTGACTAGAAAACTGAACTTAAACTCAATACAACTTTTTTAAATTGCGGTTTAGAAACATTTCGCAACATTCGTCATTATTAAAAATTTTATTTCTAGTGAATTATTATTCTGTTTCGTCATTAAAATTTTGGATTCATTTTATAGAGTTCTAAACGCGCAAGACTGAGTAAAGTGAAATGTATAAAGTTCCAAATTTCGATTGTTTAAAAATTTCTTACCTTTACGGGATATGGACGGTCAACTGGGACGGCAACTGCGACAGGTTTTGGCACAGTGGTGACAAGGGTCTTAGTGATGACTTTGGTGTGATCATTAGCCCATCCATGGCCACCATCAAGTCCACCATATTCAAGTCCTCCAAGTCCACCATATCCACCATATCCACTGAGACCACCGTCCCATCCTCCCAGACTGAGGCCAACCAAACCACGTTTTTGGACGTTCTTTTCTGCTGCCTTTTCCTCCGCGGCAAATGCCACCGAGATGAGCAACAAGCAAACCTGTGAATAAAAAAAGGGATGAAAAATCTCAAAAATTAGAACCTCGTTTTGTGCCTTTCTTTTAAATTTTGTTCTTTCATAGGGAATATAGAGTACCGTAAGCTGGGGCTAAGCGGTACATGTGGGGTAAAGCGGCGCACTCTTAGATTCTGCATTGCTGAAAACGATATTTGCTTCATCTAGGTAAAAAATACAGAGGCTTGCAGTTGACAATAGTAAAACTTCATGTGCAAAACATTGAAGAAGTCCCAGTTTACGGTATCAAATTGATTTTAAATGAATAATTTGTACTGAATATTCTCAATTGGATCTAGGTAAAGCAAAAAGTACTCGGGTATGGAACCTCGTCTAAAAGCAAAATTATATATCCGAAGGATTCTGCATAATGTTTTTAAGACATGTGTACAATTGAATCGATTTTTTTCTCCGCATCAATTACAAAAATTCTTGTTTAAATACAGTTTATTTGATTTAAACAAAGTTTTATTCGAAGTATACAAAATTTGAAGTAAATCAAATTTGATTTGAGTTGAAAAGAATCAATGTTTAAAATGAGCAAACATTTTTTTACCCCGGATCAAAGAAATAAGTGAGCCTAACAAAGAATTTATTTTTGTTTAATGAAATTTTGTGTGAATCAGATCAAAGTTGTTTAAATCAAAAAGAAAATTTTTAATTCAGATATAAGTTTTGTGTAAATCAAAGTTTCTGTGAATCAAATTAAAGTTGTTTAAATCGAAAAGTAGATTTGTAATTCAGATATAAGTTTTGTTTAACTCAAAGTTTATTACAAAAAAAAATTGTTTGAGTCAAAGAAACAGTTTTCGCAGGCAGCACTTTGAATTTAATCCGTTAATTGATTCGTTTTTTATTCTTTCCGTTAAAACCAAAGAATACATGGAAAAAAGTTGAAGCCTCGCAGAATTTTTTGTTTAAATTATAAAATCCAATTACATGTGAAGGCATCATGGAACCAAAAAACCTTCTTGACAACAAATCACGAAAATTGACATTCTGAAGATATCCGAAATTGATGTTTTATAAAATCATTTCTTTGTGTGAAGAATCAGAATCGCTGCACTATTAAGATTTAAAAAAAATTATCGCGATTGTCTAAAATTTGACACCAATGTTTTCTCAATTTATAGAAACGAAACTTTAATAAATTCTCAAATGAAAATATAATTATATATTTAGTTATATGTTGTCATTGAGTGAAGTAATCTACTGGTAACGATAGACAGTCTTTCCTTGTAGTCAATATTTTTAATTTAATTTCCTTTTATCATTTCTACACCTTCATCAACTCATTACCACTTTCGATAAATCCAAAAATTACAATTAACTATGATACAAAAATGTTCTCAGATAATCTGAAGTAGCTTTATAACAGATTTTCGAATAGAAGTTCCAGGTAAGAATTCGAAATACAGTTTCCACTTGAATATTTTTAGTTTCTTCACTCCGAGAATTTCGAAAATAGGAAAATGCCGCCGACACACAATAACCCGCTTATTTCCACGATATATTTTGGATTTGAAAATTTGGTTTAGACTCCAGATATGACATATGCACGTACCAGGGCCCTCATGTCGACAGACCGATTATAACCGCGAGTGTTTAGGATAGGTAAATTAGATTGGATCTGGTTGTAAACATAGAAAACATCCCTTTATATAGGGAATTGACTTTCATTTCGATCGTGCACCCCGCCAATGAGAAGCCATTGGTCGTTCAGTTTTCTATCGCCACACCTACCCATGCACACTATTTACCCACGATCGTGCGATAGTGCACATACCAACATATAATAATACATAATGCGACTTCAGGATTGTATAATACTTAAACCGACAAGCATCGTGAAAATATCTTCAATGCATTTCTGTGGGCGATTTACGTACCTACTTCAACTTTATAGAGTATTTCAAGTCGACACGAATTTCTATCGGGCAAGTTGTCAATGAGATAAGTCGAAGGCTTTTTAAAATTTTGGTTCATGTTCCAGTCAGTATTTTTGTGATTAAGAAAAGAATTTAAAAGAAAAATTAATAATTTGTTTCAGAATGACAATTTTTCTAAAAAGTGTAGTGATTGCAGTCGAGAGAAAATATATTTAATGTTGAGGAGTCGATTTTTCAGGAACAAAAGAAAATATTGTTGAAACTGTTGTAAAGTCATATTACCAGAGACTTATATTGCTCGTTAACATAAGTCAGTAAAGGTAAAATAATAATCAAAAATAAATAAAATAATATTTCAATTTTGAAATCAATGTATTCAGAATTTGAATTAGTTTATTTTTGTGCGTGTTTTCAAATCACATGAAATGTGTGAGAATGAAGGGTGTTTTTTCGTACTTATGGAAGAAGAGAAATTTAAGGTGATTGTGACAAAGGGAATGATTTACGTAGATTCAATGTTTGAAACCTAAATTTTGTTACTAACTTTGGAGATAAAAAGAATAATGGAATCATACAAATAATAATTAACTTTTATAATATATGTAATATTATTATGAACATAATGAACAGGTTAATGCAGTTAAGAGAACATATATTTAATGTTTAGGAGTCGATTTTTTTTGAATAACAGAAAATATTCTTGAAATTGTTGTAGCCTGAAACTTATATTGCTAGTAAAGTCAGTAAAAAGAAAACAAAAAAATATAAATAAATAAAATTTAATAAAACTTTAAAACAAAAACAAAAAAATAAAATTTTAATTTAAAAATCACTTTATTCAGAATTAAAAATAGTTTATTTTTGTACGTGTTTTCAAATCAAATGGAACGTTTGAGAATAAATGGTGTATTTTTATACTTATGAAAGAAGAGAAATTTTAGGTGAGTGTGACAAAGGAAGTGGTTTACTTCGTTTCAACCTTTGTAACCTGAATTTTTTTTCAACATTAGAGAAAAAAAGAATTATAGAATCATACAAATAATACTCAACTTTTATAATATTGTAATATTATTATACACATAATAAACAAGTAACTACAGTTAAGACAAAATATATTTAATGTTTAGAACTCGATTTTTTAGGAATCTGAGAAAATATTGTGGAAATTGTTGCAAAATCATATTCGCAGAGACTTATAATGTTAGTACAGACAGTAAGGGTAAAATAAAAAATCAAATAAAAATAAATCAAATCAGAATTCAAATTTGTTTATTCTTGTACGTGTTTTTAGATCAAATAAAATGTTTAAGAATAAATTATGTATTTTCATACTTATGGAAGAAGAGAAATTTTAGGCGAGTGTGACAAAGGAAATGGTTTACTTAGGCTTAACCTTTAAAACAGAAATTTTCTTTATTAACTTTTAAGATAAAAAAGAATAATAGAATTATACAAATAATTCTCAATTTTTATAATGAATGTCATATTATTACACATAATAAACAAGTGATTGCAGCCAAGACAAAATATATTTAATGATTGGAAGTCCATTTTTTAGGAATAAAGGAAATATTGTTAAAATTGTTGTAAAATCATATTGCTGAACACTTCTATTGTCAGTAGAGTCAGTAAAGGAAAAATAAACAAATTAAATAACAAATTTTTTTTAGTAGAAAAAAATAGAACAAAAGTTTTAATTTTTAAATAAATTTATTCTTAATTTAAATTAGTTCATTTTTTACGTGTTTTCGAATCAAATGAAATGTATCAAAATAAAGGGTGCATTTTTTATACTTCTGAAAGGTGACAAGAGAAAAAAGATTTACTTAGGTACAGCCTTTGAAACCTAAATCTGTAAAGGAAAGTGTAAAGAAATACTAAATACAAATTGAAAAATTGGAAACTTTTAAAATCAAAATTCAAATCTTTGACCAATTTTTACTTTAGAAGCTTTAAAAATAAAAATTAACAGAAAAACCAGACGGGATTTTTTTCTTTGTAGTTTTTAAGGTAGGTATCACACAGTGGGGAAAACAAGTTTTTCTAGACAAATTAGTCTAGAGCTAGAACTTGTAATTTCAATCCGATTTGATAATTAAAAAAAAATAGAAGTTAACCTTATTTCAAAAAGATTTGTGTAAGCCGATTTTCAAATATTTTTTCTAATAATTTTTTATCTAAGAACAATATTAACATTAACAATAACATTTTTTTCATAAACGATCCCATTTTCTTGAAACCACGTATTTGTATGTAAAACATTTGTGAGAAAATCAGTAAAGGATCAGTGATTTTCTCACAAATAATATTCAGCAGGTTACAACATTAAAATTTTTATATTTTTTTTTATTTTAACAAAATAACGAGTGAAAGTGCTACTTTAAGATTAAAAATACTTGGAGACTTTATTTTTAAATTTTTAGTTTGGGATATACGTAAAAATAAGGCCTAGTTACAATTTTTTAAAACTCCAAATTAATTGTTTATGTTATAAACAAATTTAATCAACAAATGCATATCTTAGCCATTTGCGCTCTAAAGACTTCGTTCCTTTTACGAAATTGATTTAAAAAATGGTCGAAAAGAAATAAAATGTACGATTTTTTTGTAGATAATAATAGTTCTCAATTGTTTAAATAACTTTGATAAACAAATACGAATTTTCGTCAATCTTCAACTGCCAGATTTCGTTTTTTCTACGGCATAATTTTTGAATAACCCGGGTTAATCATTCGCTTATTATACTTTACCAACTATGTAACAATAATTTGTAATATTTTAAACATTTTCATAAACAAATTCACTTCAACAAAAGAATGTTTTTTTACAAAGTCGGTTGCCAGTGACTCAATAACGACCTTATTTATCAGGAGTTAATCAGGCAACAATCTTTTTCATTTATTTTAATAAATTGTATAAACAAATACAGATTTTTGTTAATTTTCAACCATCAGATTTCTTTCTTTCAACAGAACTAACTCTAAATAACTTGGAAAAATTCTTTCCTCGTGACTCTTTATCAAGGAACAATATTTTTTGATTTATTAAACAATTTTGTAAACAAATTCACAACTTGACTACTTTTCAACAAACAAATGTAGTTTTTATTACGAAATCTACTGCCAATGACTCAGAAAGGTCTCTATTCATTAGGAGACTTTGGCAGGTGACATTATTTCTGATTTAATTAAATAAATTTTATAAACAAATATAGATTTCCGTCAATTTTTAAAAGAAAGATTTCTTTTTTTTAACAGATTTGACTCTGAATAACTTGGCCATATACCTTTCTTATAATATTTTATCTATGATCTACAGCTGCTTTTTTTATAAACAATTTTACTAAAAAATCCGCGATTTCGTCACTTGGTATTTTATATGAAATTTATTGAATTAAATAAGGTCTTTTCTGAGTTAATGGCAGTCGATTTCTTTAAAAAACGATATCCATTTGTTGACAAGTAGTCAAGTTATTATCAGATATTAAAAAATCGTACATATTATTTATTGCGGACAAATTTTTGATCAATTTTCATTAATGTTAATTTTGTCACAGAAAGGAAATTTGTCTATAAAATGAACAATTACTTTGGATTGTGAAAACTAAAAAAGTAAGCATTGTTCTTACGTATATCCCGAACCAAAATTTGTAAAATACATTCTCCAAGTATTATTAATCTTGAGGTAGCTCTTTCACTCTTTAATTTGTTAATATACAAATAAACAATTTTGCTCAGATATTGTGACCTTCTAAATATTATTTGCAAGGATACTTAATTACCTTAATGACATCATGATTTTTCACATAAATAAAATACAATAAATTACATACATAAAATAATGAATTAAATTAAATTTCAACTTTCTTGTTGAATACCAAATTATTAGAAAGAATTCAAGATCGGCGCTTACAAATATTTTTTGAATATGATTAGCTTTCGCTTGAAAAAAATGATAAAATCGGATCAAAATTGTAAGCTTTAGACTAATTTGTCCAACAAAACTATTATTAATACTGTGCCTGCCAAAAATCAGGCATCTGGAAGAAAAAAGTTTTCTACGATTATAAGAATTAAAATTATATTATGAGTCGTATCTTATAAAAGAACGAAATCATTTTTTTAAGAAAAAAGTTTCAAACTTACAAAAAAAATAATTATTTCAACAATAGTTTTTGTAATTGAAATTTTTCTTACAGTTGCCTCTTACTAATCTTTTTTAAATGTTTCAATTTTTATCAGTCATGGCTTATTTTTTTTAGACAAACATTCCCTAAAACTTCACTGTTAACAATTTTAAAAATAAGTGAATAATCTACAAATATCGATATTTAAAAAAAACAGTTTTCTGAACAAAAATTTTTTTGAACGATTTAAGCTAAAAAAAGAATTTAGTTTCGAAATTGAAAACAGTAGAGTTGTAGAAAAACTTATTCTAGACGTAATAAGCTATTATTCATTAATACCCAACAATTTTTCGAAAATTGGTAACAAGCGATATTCAAAAACATTCAGTTGCAAAAAAACATTGTTCAAATAAAATCTTTTGTATATTTATATCTTTTTTATAAAAAATAATGTTTTGTATTTGAAATAACATCATCAGTAATATTATTTTTATTTTTAAAATCATAGAAAAAGTATTTTTTCAGAGATCTGATTTTCAGCACGACAACTAGCTTCAGTGGAAAAGTATGATTTTTTCTATATCGAAACAAAAGAAGAAACAGTAAATCGATATGGAAACCATATCTTCTGGATAGATTGTAACCAATTCAATATAATTTTGTATACATCAAATTTCCGAAATAGTAAATTTCCGAACTTTCAAATTCTATAAAATAATAAATTGCCAAATTTTCAAATTCCCACAATTAAAAAAATATTCAAAACTTTTCTTTCTGTGAGAATTCTTTTTTTCTTGTATGATGTATTTATTCTCAAGTGTACTATTAAATATTATTTTTGTGGGAATTTGAAAATTCGGCAATTTACTATTTTTGAACATTTGAAATTTTAATATTGAACTATTTTCGAGAATTCGATATTCTGATCATTTAAATGTTCAGGTTTTAAAATTTCGAGAATGAACATTTTCGGTAGTTTTATTTACTTTTGGGAATTTTCATTTTTCGAAAAATTTATGTTTCAGTAATTATGTTTTCGGTATTTTTTCACATTCTGGACTTTGAGAATTGGACAAAAATATGCCATCCCTTGAAATAAAATCTAATTTTTGCCACCATATTCAAATCAAATTCAAATTTTGAAAATATTTAAAAATAAAAATAGAATATCTCACTTAAAAAGCGCCAAATCCGGAAGCGCCAAAAACTTTTTGTCTGGGTAGTGGTCTTGATTATTCAATTACTGATTTTAAAAGAAATTTTCATGAAGGGTTTACCTAAATTTACATATTTTAATAATTACTCAAATCTACATAATAGCCTTTTTATTATGTAAATTGGTCGATGTACTTTTTCTTCTGTATTTTTTTCTGATATCTTTCGCATGGAAGATTCACGGATGCTGCTGGTGTTTTTGATTTATGGATTCGTATCGCTTCGTTATAAAAGTACATGGTGAGGAGTAGCGGTAGTAAATTATATTTTTCGCGAAAGGGTGTATTGACCTGGAGAAGAATTTTGTGCATTGGAATTTCATTCGTCTTCTGCAAACGTAAACAAAAATTCACAGGCATTAATTTTAACGCATCTTATATAATTTTGTGACTAAAATTTGCACGATGCGAGTTAATCAGAAGTAATTAAAAACTTTTAAAAAAATTTTAGGAGTAAAATTGGAAAACTCAGTCTGTTTTATTTGATAAAATATAAGAAAAACACCAAATTGGGATCATCCCTAAATGTTCAATAAAAAACCACTGGATTATCTTAAGTAAAAAAGAAAGTGAGATATCATGAGACATCTTGAGTCAACAGATCCACGTTTTAAAACCAGTTTTTGAGCAATGTTTATAAAAATTGTAATTGTGTTTGTTACGCTGGAAATTACAACACGTAAAAAGTAGTAATCATATGAAGAAACTTGTTTCAGGTGAATACAAGTTATTAATTGCTCAGTACTACTAATTTATAATAGGTTAAACATGTATGGGAACAAAACATAAATTTCGTTAAATGACATTAACAATTACGAAATTCTGCAGAGTTACAATTTTAGTTAAATAAAGAAATTATGGAATTGCACAAAAATTAAAGTTATACCCAGAAAATGTTTTATTTAAATTGAGATAAAGGTCAAGTAGTGAATTTATTTTTTGCCAAATTCACCCAATCAAATTTTAAAATACAATTACACATTTTTTGTGATCTAGACAATATTTTACTTTCAAACGCTTTAGTCAAGGTGGCGAAAAAAACTTATTTCATAATTTTCACGCTCGATTATGCATCCGAAGTACATATGTAGTGCTACACTTTGAGATCGATATACACGCTTATTACGCACATTACTGCGGCAGAAAAGAATAAGTAGAAATAGGTAACGTCATATAAAGAAAAAAAAAATTGTCGGCACGTACTGCCTTTTCATAATCATTACCCGAAACTATTTTCTCAACCTGATTTTATTTTAGCACTTATGAAAGAAGAGAAATGTTTGCATCAGTCGTTCAATTTTAATTGTAGATCCATTAGTTAAAGTGTCACTTGCACTCCATTCTTTCAGCTCTTTTGACTTGCAAAAAATCTATTTTAAATTTAGAAAAAGTATAATCCTGCAAGCGTGATGAAATTTCAATTTTAGGTTATAATACAATTAAAAATAAAAATGCGAGCAAAAATATGATAACTTTTGGGCAATTATATTAAATTATATATTCATTCACTTTGTACATATTGAAGTTCCTTTCTTCGCTCACTTATCGCGTGCTTTTGTTTCTTGACTTTTTTTCTGTAAACAAATTATAAGAATTTTCAAAAATTAATCAAGGCTGTCATTTTTACTGTTCAAAATTGAAGAATATGCAATCGTTAGTCTATAAAATCGAATAAATTTCAATTTTAAAGCTTATAAATTAAACTATTTAAAGAAAGCCTTCAAAGTGGCATCATTTTCCATTATATGTAGCCAATATTGAAGACTCTTCAATAGTAAATATTCAAAATTAAAGAATTTCAACTCACAAATTGTTTTAAAATACAGTAAATTACAATTTAAAATTATGCACGTTTTAAGTTTTACAATGAAAAATGCTGTAATTTTGATGCGCTTTATTAGGAATTTCTTCAATTTACAAGATTAAGAATTGAAAAATCTTAACTTTTGATCTTCAAAATCATTAAAAATGGCCGATTTTTATTTAAAAATCTCAAAAATTGCAGAATTTTAAGCTGAATATCGTTAAAATTAAAAAAATTCAATTGTAATTCTTCAAAATTATAGACTTCTAAATTTTTATTCTTTAAAATTAAAGAGTTTTTAATCTTGAAAATTTAGAATTGAAAATTATAAGTGATTTAAGCCTTACCATTAAAAATGTTGTAATTGTAATGGGTGACATTTGAAATTTCTTTAATTCGGAAGATTAGAATTGAAACTTGACTTTTGTTTCATCCAGATTTCAGAACTTTTATTTATACATCTTCAAAATTGAACAATTTTCAATTGTAACTCTTAAAATATGTCGAATTTTAAACTGTGAATCTCTAAAATTGAAGAGTCTTTAATTTTTACAATTTAAATTTAAAATTATACAAGTTTTAAGTTTGTCAATCAAAACTTATACAATTTTTAAGTTTTAGAATTGAAAATTCCGCAATTTGAATGATTCACATATATAAGAAATTCTTTAATAAAAGTCTTTAATTTTGACGATTTGCAATTAAAACTTTTTGCAAGTTTTAAGTTTTAGGTTTAAAAATTTTATAGTTTTTATGCTTTACATTCGAAATTTCTTTAATTTGGTAGATTGAGAATTGAAAGCTTCACTCAATTGTAAATCTTCAGAATTGAAGAATTTTAAATTTCAAATCCTGAAAATTGAAGAATTTGCAATTGTAAATCTTGAAAATTAAACTGTTCCAAAAAAACTATTTGAAATTACATACCTTTAGAATATAAATCTAGAAAATAGAATTATTTGTAATTCTGTATTTTCAAAATTCAAGGATTTTCAATTGTGACTCTTAAACATTGAAGAGCTTTAAATTGCAAATCTTTAAAATTTGAGAATTTTTAATTTGTACAATTTATAGTTGAAAATATTGTCATTTTGATGATTTACATTCGAAATTGCGTCAAAAGAAATAGTAAATAGTAAATGAAATTTTGAAATTTAGAATGAAAGCATTTGATTTTAGTTCTGTAAAATCATCAAGATTTAAGGATGTTTATTTATCAGTTTCTAAAATTCCAGAGTTTTTAATTATATGTCTTGAAAACAGCAGAAGTTTGAATTGTAAATCTTTAAAATTGAAGATTTTTTTATTTTGAGAATTTACAATTAAACAGTATACAAAATTTGAAGCTTTACAATGAAAAATTCTGTAATTTTGATGATTTACATCTGAAGTTTCTTCAATTTGGAAGATTTAGAATTGAAAACTTGACTTTTGATTTTAAAAATAATGAAAATTTAAGAATTTTCATTCAAAGATTCTAAAATTGAAGAGTTTTCAATTGTAAATTAAAAAAATTAAAGAATACAGAGAAATCGTTCAAAGCTACATTTTAAATTATACATATTAAAAACTGACGCATCTCAAATTGCAAATCTTCAAGATTTAGGATTTTAAACTATAAACATTCAAAACTAGACCAGCTGGCAGATTTTCAATTGTAAACATTTTCGAAATGTATTATTGTTGAATATGGAAGACAGCAGCAAGACTCAAAATTCCAGAATATCTTTTAAGATCATCTTTTTACGATATAAAATCGCTCATTTTTGATTGCTTCTAATTCCTGCTGGGACAAAATCTTATATTCCAATGAAAGACACAAATCACTGATAGCCAATTAAAACTAAAATTAAAATTACAATCAAAACTTGAATTTAAATTTAAATTACAACCAAACACTCAGTGAAATGTCCTTTTGTGTCAGAAGGAGGCTTCTTGACGTAAATGGAATTTCCTCTCAAATTCAAGGTTAAAAGGAATTTCATCTATATCAAACAGAATCTTCTTTGCAGTAAACATTAGCCTTTTGCAACAAACTTCACCTAATTTTGCAGAAAAATAATTTTGTTTTTGTAAAAAAGATGTTCGAGTAGTTCAAAACTAGTATTTTTCATATTAGTATTTTTCATTAGTCTGGCTAGTCTCGAAATTTCGGGACTAGTCCATACCCTTTTCCAACTCCCCCATTTCTTCAGGACGACTTGACGCCGCATAAAATTCAATTAAAATTATATCAAATCCGATGGAGCTATTTTAATACTTATTGTAATTTATGCTTATTAATTATCTTTTATAGTACTTTAAATTGAAGCATATATGTTGATTTGTTAATTAGCTCGTTAATGAGGCAATCAAAATAAGAAGCGTGTAATAAGCGCGCTATTTTTGCATATAATACGATATATCCAGTAATATTCTTTTTGTAAAAACGAGACTTGCTCTATTGAAAGTGAATGGATTGTGCTTTGAGGGAAATAAGGTTTGATCATTTAAATATACGTATTTTACAGTTCTTTGTGTATTCACCTACTAATACTCATCTACGTTTAATTGCCGTTATCGACATAAATGAATCCACTAGAATTAGCAATAAGCTTGTTTTTATTATTTCACGGCTGACCGTTCTCGTAACGGGTTGCGTACCTTGCTCGTTTAGCACTATATGATCACATACGTATTCATGTATGATTGTATGTATATGTGCGTACAATAAATGTATATTACATATGTGCAGATAATGGTACTTACATGCAAGCTATTACAAAATCCGTATCGTGACTCATAATCACCGGTGAGCATTCTTCTTAAGACTTGAGCAAGCATACGAATTGTAGTATTTTACCACCGTTTACTTTAAAGTTTACTTTATCTGGAAAGTGATGGTCAATTTTTTTAGTGTCATTTCATTAAGTCACATTTGGGACTTTAAAACTTATTTTAACGTCAAACGGTTCCCAACTGTGAACTCTGGATTGGAGACAGTTTTTTATTTTCCACTGATTGTCCTGATAGATATGCGAAATTCTACAGAAAGGGCACTTTCGTGTTCAAGGGATAAATGATCAAACTATTGATTTTATTGTATAAATATCGGTACAAATCTTCCTTTGAGTGTGTTATATCGATACACTCAGAAAAACTTTTGTTTAAATCAAACAATATGGGTTGCACACTATATCAAAGCTAGAATTTGTTTGATTCAAGCAAATAATTGTTTCGATCAATCAAATAGTTGTTTGACACTATACCAAAGAAAGACTTTTTTTGACCCTATACCAAAAAAAGATTTTGTTTTATTCAAACAAACGTTTTTCTGATTGTAGTAAAAAAAATGATTTTATTATCGCAAATTAAAATAAAATAACATTGAGTGCCCAAAAAATGCCTCTGTAGCATGTTCAACAGGGTTGTCCATAAATAATAGCAAAAGCATAAAATTCAAAAAATTGAAGATGCTCTCAAAAATATTTGTCCCTTTTGAAGAAAAAATGATGTACACATTTGAGCTGAAACCAACAATGCTTAGTACTCTTCTATCGGCTCTAAAGCTTTTACAGCTTATAATATTCTCCTTATTTTTGACTTTACGACAAAAATATCAGAGAGATTATTTTCTTGAATTTTTACCGCGAATTCAACAGAGAAATTAGATTTTCGGAAAACTCAATCTATATGGGTGTTTTTCGGAATAATATTATTTTTTATACATTAATGAATTAATGAATCTTCAACATGACAAAAGCAGCCTACTATTGTTTAGAGTAGATGCAGCCATATGTTATGATCTAAAATATAACATTAAAGATTTTCAATTCATATCTTAAGTTCTAGAAAACCAGAAGGCACTCTATTATAGGTCCATTCGTCCAGAAATTCTCCATCTAAAGGATGAATCAAATGCATTGGTTAATATACAAAACATTATATTATTGCGAAAAACACCCAATAAGAATGATTCTTCTAAAAATCTACTTTCACCATTAACTTTGCACTAAAAATTCCGGAAAATAGTGCCTCTGCTATTTTGTTTAAGTCGAAAATAAAGAAGGTGCTAAGCTTTAAAAACGTTGCGAACATGTATGGATATTGTCCGCACATGCCCGAGGCATAGTTCCCAGTCCAAAAAGAAATATGTAATAAACTTTTTTTCAATTAATACTCGATGGAATCAAAATTTTCCTCAAAAGGTACCATTTTCATTCCTCGTATTTTGATTAGAGTACAATATAGACAACAATATATAATATATCGATAACAGAAATATCGATGCCCACGAAAATCTTTCTGTGGTTACGTTGATACATAAATGGCTATCATTCGACAACTAGGGATAGCTTTTTGGGTTTAATATTAGGGTAAAGTTGAAGAAAAATTCATCTCACTACTCACTCGCCAAGTTTCAAGAAAAAAAATTAAGAACTTTCGTTGCAAACTAAGAAAAAGTCCAAGGAATTTATGCGTATTTTGATTAGTATAAAAGTATAAATTAGGTAAGAAACGTAAGGGTTTTAGATGAATAATTTTAGTTTATGCACGGAGATATCAAAATCAGCAAATATAATTTAATGTCTTAACGATTCGATATCAAATTTATCAACAAAATTAAATTATTCTTAATTGTTTTTATTTAGTTTTTTATTGTTTTATTAAATAAAAAGCCATAGTTAGAGAAATACGAAAAATGCATGACGTCAAAATGCTCCAGGACTGCTAAAAATAATTTTGTAGTGTGAATACTTTCAAAATCTCTCTTTTTAGTGCTACTAAATCTAACTTAAACTACAAAATATAATTTAAAAAATGTTTTTCTGAAAAATTTTCTCATTTCAAAAGTGCTTTGTGGTCGAAACCATTTCTTACATAAGATTCACGTCTGCGACTTTACTGCTAATTGTAGTCCAAAATTTAATTGAAAATTTAACTGTTTGGTTAACAATTCATGTATTTTGTTCAAAATTTATCTTATTTAGTAAAAAAAAAAATAAGTCTTTTATTCAAAACGGCATCTGAGCGGATTTTTTTGTGGTTAAATTCACTGCTTTTGATTTGAAATTAAAATCTTTTTATTGTGAAACATCAAGATTTCTTTCACTTTTTTTGTTGAAAATTCATATCTCTAGGTTTGAAATTTAACTTGATTATTGGAAGTTGAACTGATTTCTTAAAAATTAATTTTTTTTAATGAAGATTCATAATTTTGGTTAAAATTTATCTCTGGTCGGAAATTGAACTACTTCGTTCAAAATAAATTTTTTTGTCCAAAAACTGAACTATTTAGTTAAAAATTCAATTTTTTTGTAGGAAAGTCGTTAGAATTTTATTTATTTACCAAATTTCACATGAAAATTCTTTCCGAAAATTCTAGTGCAATATCAAAAATTCCCGTTTTCAAGTCATATCAAAATTCTTTATGGAATTAGAGGGTTTTATATAATAGTATTTAAAAAAAAATATTCAAAGAATTGAAGCTGCAATAAATGTTTTAATAGAGACATTTGACTGACAATAATGAGATCAATGTCTCGTCTTGTGACCTCTCTTTCTCAAAAGACCTTGCGAAGAATGCGCCAGGTTACATCATAATTTTTTTTAATGCTTCTGGCGGCTTCTCAACAAAGAATAAATTGAATGCTGGAAATGCGAAATAAATTTCGCACTGAAAAAAAAATTACTAAAAGAAAATTGCAGATGTTTTTTCGGTGTATGGCACACGCCACGACATAAGAATCGAGGCGGTGGTACGAGTGCATGAATGCAATCTGGTTATATGCAACTTACGTAAGACGGATCTTGATAAAATGCGGTACAGTTTTCACTGCGAACAGGCGAGAAATTTAAATTGTTCTTCCTATTATCGCACTCCATTATATGCTCAGAAAAACCAGTTTTATTCTGGGTTAAACTTAAATGAAATTCAATTTAAGAGACCAAAAAAATTGTTTATATGTGAGTGGATTTTTCCTTATCTGGTAGGCTCAGAATCTTCTGGAATAATTAGTGATGCATTCGAGACGATTTCGAGAAAATTCGAGATTTTCTTGAAACATGTTCAGATGAATTCAAAACTTCATGGAGATCGAGAATCTCGAATAAAAAATTTCGAGATCTCGAGTCGAGAATCTCGAAACTTTTTATTCGAGATTCTCGATCTCCGTAAAGTTTTGAATTCACCTGAACATGTTTCCAGAAAATCTCGAATGTTCTCGAAATGGTCTCGAATGCATCACTAGGAATAATTTAGAAACAAAAATGAATTCCAAAGGAAAATATATTTCTGCGGCCAAAAATGTTTGATAGTTTTCATGGTTTCGTAGCCCTTGGCCGAAACCCTTATAGTTTCAGTCGGGAGTCCGTCCGCCGTACTTTTTTCCAAGAAGGGGAAGTAAGGGGAAATAAGGGAAGGGGAAGTAAGGGGAATTGAAACGAAATAATAGGAGGGGACGCAGTGGAAGTGAGAGGAAATGAGTGGAGGGGAAGTGAGGGGAAATAAGGAGCAACAATTAGGGAAAGTGATGAAAACTGACGGGCGGGGAAGTAGGGGTAGTTATGAGAAAAAAGGGGCCAGGGAAGTAGGTAAACTGAGGGAAATAAGGGGTGGGGAAGTACGTGTAAGTTATGGGAAATTAGGGCTAGGAAGGTAAGGGGAAATGAGATAAGGGGAAGTAGGAGAAGTGCTGGGAAATGAGGGTAGAGGAAGTGAGGGAAATGAGGGCAGGGGAAGTAGGAGAAGTGGATAAATGATGGGAGAGGAACTAGAGGGAGTGAGCGGAAATGTGGGAGAAGTCAGGACGGGAGGCAGTAGATGAGAAAAAAGTTGGAGAAGGGAGGGGAAGCAATGGTTGATGTGTAGGAAGGGGTGGAGGGGAAATGTAGGAGGAATATGGGAGGGGATGTTTGAATGACTTAAAATACTTCTCAATAGGCTACGAAACCCCTTTTTTTAATGCAAATGATTCTACAAAAATTAAATTAATACAAGAAATATATTCCTCATTTATTTGTGTACCTTATGGCAAGTGCAACTTCATAATTACATGAATAGTGGTAATATGAGATAACAACAGAGACTAAACAAGTTATAGTTCGTAATCAAAAAGTGTGAAGTGGAAAAATAACTTTATTTTCTAAGCAAAATTTTCAGTTTTCTAACCCAATATTTTTGAAGTATGAAAAATGAACTTCAATGTTTATTTAGACTATTATTGTGGAGTTAAAAAAATTATCAAATTTCCTACTTATTTATTGCAGAACTGAATTGATAGAACCCAATTTGAAAAAAAAAACTATTTTTGATTGAAAATTCAACTGTTTTGTTGAAAAATCGACTTTTTCAGTTACACTGCTTTTAATTTGAAATTAAATATTTGTTGGTTGAAATATCAAAGATTACATTTTTTGTTGATAATTCATCTATTTATCTTGAAAATGCAACAGTTTGGTAAAAAATTCTACTATTTAACTGAAAATTAACTTTTTTGTTGAAAACTAATATCTACGGATTGGAAATTCAACTGTTTTGTGGAAAATTCGTCTTTTTGTCGTCAAAATTTAACAATTTTGTTTTCTTTATGTTGACTCAAAAATATTAATTGGTTGAAAATTTATGTATTTGTTTGGAAATTCATTTCTTTTAATTCAACTGCTTCTGATTTAAAAATAAAATATTTTTTGGTTGAAACATACAAATTAAATTATTTGGTTGAAAATGAACTTTTTCATTGAAAATTCGTCTTTTTTAGTTACAATACTTTCAATTTAAAATAAAATTATATTTTTTGGTTGAAATATCAACTATCTACATGTTACGTTGAAAATTCATCTTTTTGTATTGAAAATTTAAAAATTTGGTGAAAAATTCAAATATTTGGTTGAAAATGAAATTGTTTGCTGAATATTTATATTTTTAGCCTGAAAAATTAACTGTTTCATAGTAAAATCGTCTTTTTAGTTAAAAATATCTATTAACTGGATAAAAGTTAACTTTTTTGTTGAAAGCTCAAATTTGCTGATTGAAAAATTAAGTTTTACTTAGAAAAATCGTCTTTTTATCTTGAAAGTTTAACACTTTTCTTCAATTTTTTTTCCTCGACTGAAAAATCTTCTTCAGCAGAAAATTGAGCTATTTGGTAAAAAAAGTATTTTGTTGTTAGAAAATTCCTTTCTTGGTTGAATTCAACTGTTTTTTATGTAAAATTAAAATATGTTTCTGATGAAGTATCAACTATCTACATTTTTCGTTGCGAATTCAACTACTTGGTTGAAAATTCGGCTATTTTATAATCTGTTCTTTAAGACACTCAACTTTTTAGCATTAAAACTTGACATTTTTGTTGAAAATTTGTCTTTTTTGATAGAAAATTAATCTTAATTAATTAATTAATTAATAATTCTTTTTGTTGACAATTTAATTGCTTGGTTGTATGTTGGACTCTTTTCTTGAGAACTTATTTTTTTGTGTGAAGATTTTAGTTAAAAATTCGTCTGTTTGTTTGAAAATTTAACTATTTTGTCAAAAATACGTGTATTTGTTTGAAATTTTTTTTCTTGGAAAAATAAAATAGTCTTCTTTGAAAATTCAACTATTTTGGTAGAAAATTCAAGTATTTAGTTCAAAATTTAATTATTCATCTAAAAATGCAACTATTCAGTAGAATAGTTGCTTTTTTGTTGAAAAATCATATTTTCTAGTTGGAAGTTCAACTTGTTTGTGGATAATTTGTCTTTTTAGCTCTAAAGTTCAACAATTGTATTGAAAATGCACGAATTTTTTCGAAAATTGATATGTCTTCGACAAAATTCGTCTTCTTGGCTTCAAAATTCATCTTTTTTGGTTGAAAATTTAACTATCTTGTAGAAAATACAATATATTTCTAATAGGAATCTTAGGAATTTAAAGCGTTGCATATTGAATTTAAATATGATACTTATACATTTATTGTATTCAGATGAACTTATTCCCCTATTACTTCCCTATTTTTCTTGAAAAGAAACCTTATTTACCATGTTTTGAGTGCATTTTTGGCAACTGAACTCATTAAAAATGCAAAAAATGTAGAATAAATGTGAAATTCGTGTTTAGCCAATGACTACGTTACTCTAGGGGGGGGGGGGGGGGCAAAGACAAAACTACGGTCATCAACGAGGGGAGTCGAGGGGATCAAAAATAGCCCAAAAATGGTAACGTAGTTTATAATATATACTGAAATAAGAACTGGGTTTGACCATGTACCACCCCCCATGTGAGACAACATAGAAAAATCCCTCCCCCCCCAAATATTCATTAATTTATGCACGGTCACTCAGAAGCTCAAGTATAATTTTCGATTCACAAATGATCTGAAATGTAATAACAACTTGCATAATTTTAATCATCCATCATTATTGTTTGTACGATGAAATTCAGGTGCTGTTTCTTGTATTCCGCAAAAATTCAAGTAAATTAAAAATCCATTTCTCTTTTATCCGCCTCCTTTTACATTATAATTTACCAGGACAACGCCTCTTATTTCGCAATTTCATCTGCTGCGATCCAAATCGCGAACAAGAAAAGTTAAAAAAAAAAAGAGACGAATAAATCATTACAGAGAAACCCTTATCTTTTGGATCGGTGACTTGTGAAATCCGAAATTTGGATGTATTATGCGAGTAATCGTCTCGTTATGAGCTGTAAAACGAAAATGCTCATAGGTGGGACCAATTTATGGTGTGAGGTTCAGACCTCTTATATCTCATTTTCTCTCAGCTTTTACCTATACTGCATCGATCGATTATCGGAAAGGAGGATCCGATTGCCTGATGATTAATTTCGATTAAGTGAATTTTTAATTAATCCACCTCCGATCAGTGCGATGAATACCAGTCATTATTTTCGTTTATATATCGACACTTGTTAATGAGGACTTTAATTGGATGGAAAGAGTGATTGAAACAAGTAGGTTCATTTCATCAGTTGCGGTCGTGGGTTTACTGTTCACCACCATATTCTCGCATTTCTTTACGGGACCATTGAAAAAATAAGAAAATATTAAATTATGTAATCCTGGTCTTTCTCTCCTATATCAATGACTATGGCAAAACTAGTCACTGAATTGCTTCGGCGTCTCTTGTATATTTTTTCAATTCTTGAAATAACTATTATATTGAGAGCAGAGATTATTATTGTTATTATTATTTGTTTTTAATTTTATATAATAATCTACGATTAATGTATCCTGCCCACATTGAAGTTTGACATGTTAACAAATTGTCTTCAATCTTAAGTTGTTTCCCTTGCATGAAAATCCTTTATCATTCATTCTCAACATATTAATTTTGTACTTTATATTAAAATAAGTGCATTTTGAAAATCGTGTTGCAAAATTTAAAAATACTTAATTTTAAATGGGTTAGTTTCACAATCCTGATTGAGAATAGTACTTCAATTTTTTATCAACATTTTATTGCTTCATTTTTAACGTTTCAAGTTTGAATTCATTCATTTGTAATGCTTCCAATTCGAAACCATAATTTTCAACGTTTTTAGAATTATTAAACTTTAAAGGTTTATAATTTCAAATAATTTAATTTTGAACGGTGTAAATGTCATCTTTTAAATTTTTATAATTAAATTTTAAAACTATGTATTGAATGCGCAATTCTGAAACATTTTAATTTTTAAAGCCTTAAAACAAAAGTTTTTTGGCTTCCAAAGCTTGAATTCGAAAATATTTGGTATGCAATTTTTTTATTTTTTGAGGTTTTAAATTTTAAATTTCACCATGTCGTTTGAAATTCAAATATTAAAAATATCAAGACAATTTCTCTATTACATCTCATAAAACCGGAAATTTTCATATTGCAAGCCTTGATAGACAATTTTAAATTTAATAATTTTATATATATATATATTTATATTATTTATTTAATTATATATACCACGCTGAAAAAACCAGTTCTCGTCAGATCACTGAAGTTAAGCAGCGTTGGGCGCGGTTAGTACTTGGATGGGTGACCATTCGAGAAAACTGAGTGCTGTTGGCACATCGTGGGTGTGGTGAGCCCACAATTGTAGTTATTTACTACAAGAAACTATCCACCTAGAAACACTACCCGAATCGGGTAGTGTCACGCCTACCCTGAAAGGGAAGTGGCTTAATGGTATACATACATATTTTAATATTTTGAATTGCTTCGTTTCAATGTTAGTAAATTTTTAATTTATTATAAAATTAAAAGACTTGGTAGTTGCACAATTTTCAGTTGAAAGGATTTTCAATTAGACAATTTTTAATTAAATCCCGCCAGAATATTTTAAAAACAATGAAAAATTAAGACAATAATTTCTCAAATTCAAGCCTTAAAAATGATAAGATTTTAAAATCTGGCATTCAAAGTTGAATTATTTTTATTTTAGAGGGTGTGGTGGGCCCACATTGGTAGTAAATATCCACCTAGAAACACTACCCGAATCGGGTAGTGAGGCAATGAACTTTCGAGTTCGAACTGCTAATCTATGTATGTATGTATGTGTTCCAAAATATTCACAATTTAAAACTAAAATAAAATCAATTTGGAATTGAAAGACTTAAAATTTTTCATATTTCAAAAACTGGAATCATGGCGATCTTGTTTCGTATTTTTTTAAAATTTTTGATTAAATAATATCTTTAAATTAACGGATTTTTAGTTGAAGATAGATAGATAAACGTTTATTCTTTAGCCTGCTGGCCTTAAAAAA
>CAKNYM010052578.1:517451-537657 GCA_932195095.1 Andricus curvator
CTGTCACTAAACACGTTCTCACTTCCGCCACCAACATGCAAGTCTCATTTTTAGTTGAAGATTGAAAAAGTGTTTTATTTGAAATAAAAAAATATTTCATTGTTATATTCTAAGAATTAATAATAATTCTAGATGAAGTGTTAAAAATTTAACGATTTGAAATTAAAATGTGAAAAATTGTGTTGTTTACAATCAAAAAATATAAAAATAGGACTATTTGTGAATTGTTATCTCAGTAATTAAATAATATGTTCAAGTTTGAATGATTAGTCAGTCTAAAATTAAATAATTTTAGACTTGAATCTTCTAAATTATTTGGTTTAAATTTTAAACATACAAAATTGTCTGGTTTTTTTAATTCATCGAAATCGTAGAATATAAAATTGAAATTCTTGATAGTTGCAAAATTTTCAGTTAAAAGTGTTTGTAATTAAACAATTTTGAATTAAATACCTCCAGAGTGAATTCAAAACCATGAAAAATCAAGAAAATATTTTCTCGGATTTGCACCTTAAAAATTAGTACAATTTCAAAATCTGAATCATGGCGATTTGGCGATCTTGTTTTGAAATTCATACCTCAGTAAAAGAATATTTTTTTTATTTAGAATGGTTAAAAGATTACAGTTTTAAATTTTTATGTTGAACACTACATTGTTTAATTTTGCAATGAAAATTAAAATGGTTGAATAGAAAAAATAGAAAATAGAAATATTTTCAGTTTTCAATTTGTTGTGCCAAAAATCAGGTCTTTAGGAAAAAAATGTCTATGATTTTAGGCATTTGAATGATATTATCAGTCATGACTTTTGAAAAAAACATTACTTTTTATGAAAATATTAAAAAATTTACCAAACATAATTATTTGAACGAAAGTGTTTATAATTGAGTTTTTTCTTACTATCACTACTTACCAATTTTCTTTAAATGGTTGAAATTTAACATATCATGGCTTATTTTGTCAGGGAAAACTTTAATTACAACTTCACTGCTTACCATTTTTAAAGTAAGTACACAATCTTCGAATATAGACATTTATTTAAAAAATGTTCCCTTTGAAAAGATTGTTTTACCGATTGCCACCATATAAAAATTTACTTTCCGAATTGGAAACAGTATGATTTTAGAGAGTGTTGTCCTTGAAAAAGTACAAACAAATTCTGCTGCTAAAAACATTGTTAAAATAATTAATTTTTTTCAAGTTTTAAATTTTTCTCTTAAAAGTTTTTTTTTTTTTAATTTAAACTGTAGAAATTTGGTCATTTTGAATGTGTTTTTTCTAGGAATGATTCCATTTTAAAGGTTTATAATTGAAATTGTTTCCACATTAAACAGTAAATATGATAGTGAGTGTCTTTTTTAATCAAAAATATATTTCTAGTCAATTTTAATGTTCAATTATAATTTTTTGTATGAAATAACAATTTGAAATTCTAGAATTTCAGAAGCTTCGACTTTGAAACATTTAATTTTCAATTTCAAATCGTCAAATTTTAATTGCTGCGTAGTGAAAATGGTATAATTATTATTATATATCATTTAATTTCGAAATTCTTCAGTTGAACAAAAAAAATTAAATTGTTCGATTTTGAACGGTTTGAATTAGAAAGGATACAATTTCGACACCTGCCAAATGAATTTGTTTAATTGTTAAAATTTTAGTCTGCAATTTTTCAGTTTTGAGAACTTGTGATTTAAAACTTGTCAATTTCAAACAATTTGAATTGACATTATTCAATTTTAAATGCTTTTACTCAGAAATGATACAATTTTAATTCCTTTTCATTCCATTTGAAATATTGCCCTCTTTCCAAAAGTTTACCTAATATAAAATTCTTTGATTTCAAACGCTCTTAATTCTAAATCATGAATTATTGTTTCAACAATATTTTAAATTTTATATTAAAACATTTGTTCAATAATATATTTCAAATTGTTTATATTTTTAATAACAGCAATTAAAAATCTGACATACCGGAGGAAGTCATTTAAGTTCATGTGTTTAAATAAATCATTTGAAATTAAGTAAAAGCCTTTCGATGATTCCTAACACCTTTTTTGCAGGTATACAATAATGGCGCTTATGCACTGAGAGAAAAAGATAATTAAAATCGTGATCGGAATTCAGTAATAATTTGAGGCTCTGGCACTTAATTAAGCACCATTTATTTTGATATTCCTTGCCTAATTGAAAAAAGTATGTTAATTGCTTTCAGTAATTTGATATTTTACAGTGGCAGGGTTCAATGAGAATTAATTAAAATCAAGATTTATTTTTGATTAATCATAATTCGAATTATCTCATTAAGTCTTGTACTATTACTATGCTAATATTTAAACTCTTGCGCTAGTGATCATCTTATTTTCTACAGTATTATTCAGTGAGAAAATTAAATATTAGTCATAGTTTTGCGATAACAATTAATTTAACTTCGTGGAAATCTAAAATTTATTTTTCTTTGCCAGGGTAGATGTATGCTGCGAAAAATTTCCGTGAGTCCTTTAAAAAGCAGATCATAAATTGGATAATGTTTATAATAAGAAGGTATTTTGGCAAAAATCGTTCGTCATAATTGCAGCAAAATGACATTGCGTGTAACGTCTGCATTACGACTACGGGGGTTAAACCGTAAGAATTTTCGTCCGTCCGTGGAACATTAAATTGCAAGAAAATTGCCCAAATACTTTTTTTTCCTCTCTGGTTTAATTTCATATTTTTGAGGACTTCAGAAAGTACTTTCATTTACGAGAATTCTTTTTAGATTTTTTCTTAAATCAATATAAATATCGCCAGTACTTTTCTCAAAAAATGCTTCTGACAATCAACTGATTTGAACAAATATGCGTTCAAGAATGATAACTTAATTACTATATAACAATATTATTGTGCATCATAATTTATAGTACACTAAGGGGCCGTGCATAAATTACTTAATTTGTTTTTTTTTTGGGGGGGGGGGGATAGATCAACGATAAACTATTTGCTAGAAAATTCGGGTGTAATTCCGAATAATGGTTACCTGCGATTCATTTGGCACTACGTATACTTACGTATTTTGATGCGCTGATTACGAATATCATAAAGAAAATTGGCGCAAATCTGAATTTAATGACGAAAACCATGAAAAACCCACAAAATCATGGCTTTCCATTTATTTTCATAAATAATGGGAATGTGGACAAATATTTCAAATAAAAGTTGTAGAGCATAAAAAAATCCATCTTTTGTGTTTTGTACATTTTTTCTCTAAAACCATTTTTTAACAAGAAAAATAAGATTTTCCAAAAATGAGCCTAGAAATAAAAATGTACTGGAAAATTTACGCATTTACGAAAATGCGGTCAGTTACGCTTGTCCCCTTTTCCAGGTGTAAGTGTGGGGGGGGGCTACACATATACTGACTAGTTACGAAAATGCGTTCAGTTACGCTCTTCCCCTTTTCCAGGTTAAAGTGTGGGGGGGGGTACGCATTTACTGACTAGTTACGAAAAAGGGACGAGAAAGAAAGGGAAAGAAGGGACAAGCGTGACTGTTTTCTTGTTTCTATTGTTTTTCCAACGCAATCCTCTTTTTCTCAAAAAATCATGGTTTTAGGCAAAAAGTGTATCATACAAAAAAGATGTATTTTTATACCAGCTAGAACTTTTGTTTGAAATATTTTTCAAAATTCTTCGTTTTCACTGAGATAAACGAAAAAATCATGATTTTTATGGGGTTTCTTATGGTTTTTACCATGAAAACGTCCTTTTAACCAATTTTCACTATGATTCTCGTAATCAGCGCACCAAAATACGTAAGTATACGTGGTTTCAAGAAAATGGTAGGTAACCACTATTCGGAACTTTATCCGAAAATTCAACTATTTGGTCAAAAATTTATCTTTGTTTGTTGAAAATTCATGTATTTTTTTAAATTCAAAATTCAACTATGTAGTTCAAAAATTATGTACTTTGTTAAAAATTATTTTTTTTTATAGAAATGTAATCTTTCTGATAATCAACTATCACATTTTTCGCTGAAAATTCATTTTACAGGATGAAAAATTATTTTTTCCAATGAAAATTTAACTATTCCGTTTTCTGTTCTCATGTGAAAGTTTCACTGTTCCATTTTTGGGAAAAAATTATTTTTCTCGGCTTAAAATTTAACTGTTTGCTTGAAAATATATGTACTTTTTTATTTATTTTTTTTAGAGAATTTGTCTTTTTTGGTTAAAAATTTAACTACTTTCTTGAATTTCGCTTTTTTGGTTAAAAATGTACTTTTTCAACTGGAAATGTAACAATTTAGTTAAAAAAATAATTTTGTTGTTGAAAAATAACGTCTTTGCTGAAAATCCATAATTTCGGGTTGAAAATTTCAATTTCGACAATTTTGTAGAAAATTCAACTATCAGGTAGAAAATTGGAGTGCTTTTTAAAATATTAGTTTTACTATTGAAAATGAATTCTTTGTAATAACAATTAACTGTTCCACTTTTGGTTAAAAATTGATCTTTTTTTTCTTTTTTCTTTTAAACATTCAACTATTTTGTTATAACAGTTTTTGTTGAGAATTCACTTTTTTTGGTTTAAAATTCAACTACTTGGTTGAAAGTTGAACTACTTTTTCAATTCGTAAGAAACAGTAAGATTTTAAAAAACCGACTCTTCACCCAAATTGTCTTGCCTAATTTTTGTATGACCTCTAAATACATTCACAAAGAAAAAATAGTCGACAAACATTGCGTAAGATGGGGGTGGTGGAGTCAAATCTAAAGACGATAACAATTGGGGGTACGTAAATTATAATTTCAGAAAAAGCTTTACGTAATTTATGCACGACCCCTGACATGTTTTATACAGAAGTTTTTTCTTTGTAAAATTTGTATTTTATTGCATTTTAATTTTGCAAAATTTGATTTCCATTTTTTTACAATATTTTATGTTTTATCTGGTTATGTCGGTTAATGATTTATAATAAAAATAATCGTTCTAATACCTATAACGTTCAAACAGTCAATGACCGATACATTTCCTTTATTCTCGGGATAACGGAAGCTTGTTTCTAGACGTGAAAGCTGTGCAATATGCGGCTTATCTGCAGAATAAAGGAGACAGAAATATGATATATTCACCAGTCAGTTATTTAATCGCAACAGAATTTCACATTAAAATTCCTATTGAAAATTTTGTTATTAATCAAATGCGAACATTTTATAAACACGATTTTTCAACAACAAAAAAAGTTTTGTTTAGGATAATACTTTTTTAAGGAAGTTGAGGAAAATAAATTTTCTTCATCCTAGAATTACAACAATTTTTTCCGTCTCATAAGTTTTTACAAGAGAGAAAGTATAAAATTAAGATATTTATTTGCATCAATTCGAATTTCTTATATAAAAGTGACATAGACGATTATAATCGGCCAATGTATAGAATTCCTGAAAATAAAAACAAGAATCCAACGACCAAATTTGGACAACCACCACAAAATGCTCCTATTGTAATTTGTAGAAAGAAAAAAAAAATTCAAAAAAAAAAAAAAGAATTTCCTTTTTCCTTGGACAAAACATAAAAAAGAGGAAAGAAAAATGAAAGAAATAAAAAAAGAGAAGGAAGGGGATTTGATTGGTTGCCTTCTCATTTTTCTTTCCTCTCTTTTATTTTTTGTCCATGGAAAAAGGAAGTTCTTTTTTTTTTCTAGGAAATTTTTTTTTTTCTTCAAATTACAATAGGAGCATTTTGTGGTGGTTGTCCAAATTTGGTCGTTGGATTCTTGTTTTTATTTTCAGGAATTCTATACATTAACTTGAGTATTGGACGTTAAATAGGATTTTGAATTTGATTTAAATCTAATTTAAAATTCTTAAATTATAATCGGCCATTTGTGAGACAAATCAGTACTTAAGAACCCACTTTTCTTAAAAACTTTTTAAGGTTAAAAAAGGGACAAAGGTACTAGACCAGGACTTTTTTAGGACAAAAGTACCGGAAAAATCCCGCTTAATTTTTTATTTGTTTGAGCAGGACCTTTTTAGGACAAAAGTACCGACAAAGTTCCCCTTAATTCTTTTTAAATTTGTACAAATTCTGAAAAATATTAATAATAATAAAATTTTTAAAAGAATTAGGTTGGATTTTTCCAGTACTTTTGTCCTAAAAAGTCCTAGTGAAACGGGACTTATTTTAGACTTTTTTTTTACTTTAGTTCAGCAGTACTTTTTTGGGACATAAGACCCATAAGCACTTGTAAAAATTTCAATAAAATAAAATGGAACTCATCTAGTCCGATTGTTTCAAAAATAATTTAAGACTTTTCCGGTAATTTTGTTCTAGAAAATTCCGGTTCAAAATGAACGCATTCTGAACTTTTTTGATACTTCAATTTTATTTGAGCAGGATCTTTTTTTTATATAAATCCCATCAGCATTCGTTAAAATTTCGCAAACAAAAAAATAAAATGGAACTTTTGTCGTACTTTTGTCGTACTTTTGTCTTTAAAAGTCTTTAAAATACTTTTTTGATACTTTTGTACAAATTTAGAGATGATTGAGTACACTTTTTCAGTAATTTTGTTCTAAAGAAGTCCTGGAACATAAATCTAATGAGCACTTATAAAAATTTTGAATAAAAATAAAATCGAACTTATCTAGTACTATTGTCCCAAAAATTATGTAGGACCTGTACAAATTTAGGGAAAATCAAGTCGGATTTTTCCGGTACTTTTGTCCTAAAAAAGTCGAAGTGAAACGGGACATATTTTGAACTTTTTTGGTACTTTAGTCCTATTTTAACTTTCCCATCAGCACTTGTAACAATTTGAAAATAAAATGAAACTTATCTAGTAGTACTTATGACTTGTAAAAATTTAAAAAGAATGAATTACGATCTTTCCGGTATTATTGTCCCAAAAAAGTCTTAGTGAAACGGGACATATTTTCAACATTTTTGGTACTTTAGTCCCATTTCAGCAGTACTTTTTTGGGGCGTAGGTCCCATCAGCACTCGTAAAAATTGCAACAAGAAAAATTACGTGGAACTTATTTAGTACTATTGTCCAAAAAATCATTTAGGACTTTGGTACTTTAGTTCAATTTGAGCAGGACATTTTTGGAACATAAATTTCATAAGCATTTACAAAATGTTGAATAAAAATAAAATTGAACTTATCTAATACTCTTGCCCCAATAATTATTTATGAAGTGTAAAAATTCAAAAAGAAATCAGTGAAACTTTTCCAGTACTTTTTTCCTCAAAATATCCAGCTAAACAAAAATTAAAAATTAAATGGGACTTTTGCATTGATTTTTTCCTAAGAAAGTCGTGGTGAAACGTGACCTATTTTGACCCCTTTTATTACTTTAGACCTCTTCGAGTAGTACTTTTTTGGGACATGAATCTCATCAGCACTTGCAAAAATTTTGAACAAAATTAAATGGATCTTTTTTGGCACTTCAGTCCTGATTCTTTTTGAAGAGAAACGTTGAGGCCCTGTAAAAATATCAGAAATTTGGCTGAAGAATTAATATGTCGATTTTTTTAAGAAGACTCTAATAAATTAAAAAAATGATTCTAATTAGTTTAGTGACATTTTTGAGCTGATCGTACCAAGACTTCGAGTGACACTACTTCTGCCACAGCCTTTCACAGAATTATGAATTAATTTCCGACCTCGTAACCATTAAATCTATGCCCCACTGACCGCTTGACGCAATTATAATTTCAATTGCGTCTTGTACACATCTTTTGAATTTCCATATATGTCTGCCTTAACCATTTGAATAATTTTTTTTTGTATTTATTATTTTGTGTGAATTCCGATGTATGTTTTAAATACGTAGTCTAATACAGCAAAGAAATTATAATAATTAATAATGTTCATTGCAAAATAAAAATCGAAAATTTTGACTAGCAGCGAAAAGAAAATGGAAGATCTCTGAAAATCAAGCCTGACAATTTTTGTTTTGGTTTGTTTGCCTCTATATGGATTAAGTTCAATTTGCGTGAGTAAAAACACTACCGAATAACCGGTTGAGGAAATTATGCTGTTTATTTGTTTAAGTATTAGGTATATAAATCAGGGGACAGAAATTTACATATACCATTATACACATGAAGTTCAAGCTCATTGCACTCACAATGATATATATATATATATATATATATATATATATTCATATACAAGAAGTTACTGAAATATTGTTTCGATTATTGATAATGTTGATATAATTTTTTCGCTTTAGGGCCCAACATAAAATTGAATAAAATTAATTTGCTTCAAACTTCTCAACATTGACAAAGAATAAATTTCAAATCGGTTGTAAGCATTATTTTGGTATGCATGCAATTCTGATTATCAACTTGATATGCAATTTTGCGGAGATGAATCGTATAAAAACATGGATTTTAACACAAAAGTGCAACTTTTAATCAAGAAGTTGAATTTGGAACCCAAAAGACGCATTTTCAACAAAATGGTTGTATACCTAACGAAAGCGGATTGATAATAATCAACCAAAAAGTTACATTTTAAACCAACACAGATGAAATTTCTACCAAAAGAGATGAATTTTTAGACCAAAAAGACAAATGTTGAACAAAAGAGTCAATTTTCAACCAAGAAGGATTCTTTACTCAAGAGAGAAAAAGAATTTCATCAAAAATGTTAGAGTTTTCAAGCCACATGGCGAATTATCTTCAGAATAAATAAATTTTCATCCAATTAATTACATTTTTTTACCAAAGAGGTAAATTCTCCATCAAAAATATAATAGTAAACTTTTGAACCGAAAAGAATTAACTTTCCCAAAAAATGGTTCGATGTTTAACCGAAGAGATGAAATTTATATTAGTTTTCGACAAAGATAGCGATTTTTTAACTGATATGATGAATCTGCAACCAAAAAAATTATTTTTCAACAAAAGAGTTCAACTTTTAATTGAATAGTTGAATTTTCTACCAAAAAGAAGAATTTTTGAGAAAACATATAAATTTTTCAAATAGTTGAATTTTTAAATAAAAATATATCAGTTTTCCACCAAAAATATGATGGTTGAATTTTCAGTAAAAAAGGTAATGTTTAACCAAAAGAATGAATTTTAAATTAAAATGATTAATCTCCGTGTAAAAAAAATGAACTTTTACCAAAAAATTCACCTTTCGACCAAATACTTGCATTATCAACCAAAAAGGCGAATTTTCAAGAAAACAGTTAAATTTTCCACCAAAAAGATTGACTTTCTAACAAAATTGTTAATTGTTTCACAAAATAATTAAATTTTCAACCGAATATAAACACTCTTTACCAAAACAGATCAATTCTCAACCAAAAATATATAATTAGACTTTCAAAACGAAAAGTCACCCAAAAAAAGTGGGATTGTTAACCAAAGAAATGAAATTTCAACTAAAGTTATGAGTCTTCAACTGGAAGGGTTGGATTTTTAGTTGAACAAATTAATTTTTTACCAAAAAACAATCTCTCGACTGAACTCAACTGAACTAAAAAGGGTAAATTTTTAACCAAATAGTGGAATTTTTAAGTAAAATATAATCATTTCCCATCAAAAGTTGAAATGTTTGTTGAAAAATGAGTATTTAACACACAAAAAAAAACAGAATTTTAAACAAAGTAATCCCATTTTTAACCAAACAGATGAATTTTCAACTAAAATGATGAATCTTTAACCAAAAAATGAATCTTTAACAAAAAGACTTCAAGTTTCAACCAAGTACTTGCATTTCCGACCAAAAATATAAGAGTAGACTTCTAAACCGATAAGAATTAAGTTTCACTAAAAAGTTAAATGTTTAACCAAAGAGATGAAATTTCTACAAGAAAATATGAAATTTCAGCTTAGTGATAAATCTTCATCTGGAATAGTTACATTTTCAATTAAACAAATTAATTTTCTACCAAAAAAAGTGATCTTTCGAATAAAATGATGAATTTTTAACAAAGAAAAAATTAATTTTCAACAAATAGTTCAACTTTCAACCAAATAGTTAAATTTTCAACTAAAAATATTCATTTCCCAATAAAAATAGAATAGTTGATTTTCAGTTAAAAAATTAATGTTTAACCAACTTAAATGGTGAATCTCTTATAAAAAAAATGAATTTTTAACAAAATAATTCAACTTTCTACCAGGAAGTTGCATTTTTAACCAAAAAGATGAATTTTGAACTAAAATCATGAATTTTCAACTGGAATGTTTAAGACAATTTTTAATTTCAAGGTGGAAGAAAAATTCAAATTCTCCTATGTTAGGCTAAAAATCTCTATGGCTCTGAAAATTTTATTTTTTTTATTCTCAAAAAGTGTTTCTTCAGATTTTCGTAGTTCAAGTATTTTTGAAAGCCTAATGATTTTTTGTTTAGAAAATTTGGGAAATTTCTTTGAACAAAATGCTGCTATAAATTTTAATTTATTTAAAAAATGGTTTAGAGGTTCTGCTAGCCCGTTTTAGGTCTAAAAAGTAATTTTCTTCGTTTTCAATTTTTTTTTTAAATACAAATTTAAAGCAAAAAGTTTATTAAGGAATAAACCCTAAATTTTATGAAACAAACAAATAAAATTGGAAATATGATCGGGAATCGAATACGTTTTGTAATTTCATTAAAATTAATTATCTGAAATGGCCCTTACAATTTTTTTCCTGGAATAATATGCAGAGGGTTTCTTTTACAATACGAGGAGAATATTTTCCATGAAAAATTTGAAAATACTCATACCGATGACCTAAAAAAATCTTGAATTTCGAAATACACAAAAAACACACAATTTTATATTGTATATTTTTACTACAAATTTTTTAATTCTGAGGCCGATAATATCTGCAAATTTTTTGTTTGTTTCATCAAACTTCGGGCTTACTCCTAAGTAAATAGCAAATAGTTTATACAAATAAAATAATTTTTTAGCCTTGAATTTCTATTTAAAAAGTTAAAAACTTATAAAAAATATATGGGGTAGTGTTCGCCAAATTCAAAATCACACATATAAAAATTCATGGCAGCTAATTTGCTAATCAAATATTAAATCCAAAATATGTGGAAAAGATTGACATATTAATATTATCTAATTTCGGGATCAAATGGAACAACTGGCATTCACTGTATTTTTCAATTGAAAAATAATACTTTGTTTGGATACATTTCAGTTATTACTGCAAAAAACCCTACATGAAAAAGCGTTATTTATAGAATTTAATCAGAATTTCAACATTCATCTCGTAAAGCAGGTGGGTTAACTGGTCTTACGAGCAACATGAAATACCCTTGCTCTACTTTGAAAAAACCGGATTGAATACTCACCCGACTCCATTTTTTTTATTTTTCCCGGATGAGAAAGGGACTCATTGACTTGAGCATTTTTTGTAAATGTTTTCCTCACAAAAGTGGAACCTGATTCTTTCAACCTTCAAAAAACCTATTTCCAGACTTACATTCATTTGACCTTCCCTTTACTGTCTAGATCAGGATACGAAATTTAACACATTGTGAGAACGTTAAATTGGCCCTTATATTGTTCGTGAAGCATATAATGAGCGGGGATTTTTTTTCGTTTTTATAACTTTCAGTGATGCGAGTTTTGTGATAAGATTGAAACGAGTCGCCCACCCAATGAACCGAGCAATATTTCTTATCGGTGGTGACGGTCTCTTGTAGGAGAGAAGCTGTTAAATCGACCTCCTCAATACATATGTGTTCAGGTCAATGGAACCCTGACGAACAAAAAAAAAATAAAATAAAAAAAATAAGAGAAGGTTAAATTCTGAGACCGAGGCGAACGTTAATTCACACTGCTGATAAACTGTAAAAGTAGCGCCATCGTTCTTGGCCGTGACAGAGAATTTCTTGCGGTAGGTCATAGACACTGAAGATTAGTTGCAGAATTTAGCCGGCGGCCTGTCACTTACGGCTAGTTTTCTTTCCTGATGTTTTATACATATTTTCGGGATTGAAAGCGGTATTTATAATTTTATGCATGTTTGATTGCCAAAAAGTTGACCCTTTTCGAATATAAACAAATTTCAAAACACCCTAAAATATATTTTTTTAATGAAGGGTAAATCAAAAGAGTTTGTAAATATAGAACGAAGAGATCCAGTATGGTGGCGAAGAAACAGGATTTTTTTAAAAAAGGAAAACGCTCCTCGATTTTTCCAAAATATATGTCAAAAAATGAAGTTTGACTCCTAGAAAAACTCGATTGGATGATTCTAAATGCTGCCTCAAAAATATTTATGTTAAAAACAGCAAGAAAAACGAAAAATGATCATCTTCTAATGAATTTTTTAATTTGTAGGATAACAAATGAATGAAAAATAATTAGAGATATCCATTCGGCATGATTGTTTTCTGCATAATATATATACCAGCAGACTCTTTTTCTCAGTTCCTGATGTACTAGAAAAATGATTAAAATTAAAAAAATTTGAAACGCTAAGAAAATTAGCCAAAAAATCCTCAATAATCATATGACTCTGATTTCAATAATTTTCCTTGTCATAGTTATTTGCTTTACGGTATTGAGATATCAACAAAAATTGTAAACACAAACCTAAAAAATAGTTTTTACTTCGAAAATTTTTAGATACGATAAGCTTGTTTGAAGAAAAACAGCTTTTGGGCCAAGGAAAAGCATTTTTTTGAATTTATAATGATGATGAATGGAGAACGGTTCCACTGATTGATATAAAATTTGCAGAAAACTTGTTGAACATGCATTAGAACTTAAATGTATAATTCAAAACAGTTTACAAACTGTTTGCGGCCTGTAAGGTGCGTAAGATGTCCATTTTTTAGTAAAAATATTTAAAAATGACGATTTTTGCGCTAATTTTCTTTGAATTTTTTTAAAATTGTACTCAGTTTTTCTTACATTAGGAATAAAGGAAAATGGCCTGCTGTTAACATCATGCTAAAAAAATCATGCCGAACGTGATGGCTGTGAATCTGAAAAATGGGGCATTATTTCTTAAGATTATTTATAAATGTATAATAATATATATACCAGCAGACTCTTTTCCTCAGTTTCTGATGTACATAAGGTAATACGAAGAGGAACCACCAAGCTGGTTTAAAAATTAATTAACCACCCCAGGGTGGCTTACAAATTCGACTATCAATTGTTGGTGATCGATCCCCTCCTGCAATTATTAGTTATCAGAAAAAAGAAATTTCCTATTTTTTTATTGGTTAACGTTAACCTGTGCTCCCGGGCTTTGGAATTAACATAGGGTTTTTAATTTGTTGTTAATAAATCATTGTAAGTTAAAGTCTAGTCACTTCAAATATATTCAAGGAATAATTTTCACCCAATAACTTCTTGTTTCATGCTAAAGACGCTATTTTCTGAATTTTTTCATGAATAATTATCATTTTTATTTGATAGCTAACAAGTTTCTGAGTAGTTTTGAACTTATTTTCAATTATTCAAAAAATTATCATTTGTTTTAATAATTATTTTCTAGCAAATTGTGAAAAGTTACTATTTTACGGGATAAATGATATAGTTGATGAATGACAAAAATAGTATTTTTTGAACATATTTTGCAATTTTTTGAACAACTTTCCTTCGTATAATTTTTTCCACCAAATTTAATGTTCCACATATTTAACTTTTTCAAAAATGTGTATTTTACCCAATCAAAAAAAATAATATGTTTACATATTTTCAAAAAATTCTAACTTAAGCAAAAATTTTTTTTCTGAATTAACAAATTAATTTGAGTATTTAATAGTAATAACCGTACATATAAAGAAGTGTTCAAAATTTTTGAACTAGTAGCAAACATTTTTTCAAAAATTTGAATTTTCAAATACAAAGAACTAACAGAAAATATTGTCCGATTGGAAAACGGTTTTGCGGGCAATAAGTTGGTATGGGCTGGCAACTTTTTCGGGAAATTAAAATTAAATGAGAAGAAAAATTGGGAAACATACAGGCTGATTGGATATTGTATGGCTAAAAAGTCTGGAGAGGCCTATATATTTTGAAAAAAACAAACAAATTTAATAGAACTTCTAGTCGCAGCGATTTTAAAAAGAATTTGAGGGTATTTTAGAAAAAAATTGTTGGTAAAAATTGCCTCCTGATCCATAGCTTTTTTTTTATTAGTTAGTTATAGGATGTATTAGAATTAGATTCATATGCATTTGAATCTATCCAGTTATCATAGATTCTCGACGATTCTAGCCATTTTTGAACCCTCTTCCGCTATAATGAAAATTTCGATTTGTCTTATAATTATAAACAATATATGGCAAAAATGTATTTACATTTATCACGTATTCAGTGAATAGACTGAAAGCACCAACAAATTTTTTTTCCTTAGTAACAAAATGACATGTTTTCAATTTGAATGCAAGAAAAAATGCATGTTAAGCCCCAGATATTCAAGTGTAAAGATAGTAAAGCCTAACGTGCACATACCAACCTTCAACATTTAGATGACTGTCCTAATATTTGATAACAGAACATGAAAATTTAGATGCTACAATTGACAGTCAAGCTGCGCAGTGAGACAGAAGTTAGTATATATGGCAGTGTAATATGGAAAATTCCATTTATTAATTATTTTTCAAGATATCTCACAAATCAAAATGAAGATCTTTATTGGAACACCACTCCTCACCTTTGCAGTTGTCATTCATTTTTGTGGTATGTGTAACAAAATCTACATTTTTAAATTTTAGAGCTAGATACAATTTTTAATTTTTTTATAATATTACATAGAGAAACTAAGCCCTAGACTTTGTATCCATTTTGAAAGCTTTGGATTTATAGTCTTCTATGTATAACTTCAACATTAACATCTTGCTCAATGAAAGCAAATAATTGCAAAATTAGTTTTCCGATTATTAGATGCTTTATGAAACTTTTAATTTAAAATTAATGATTCTTGAAAGCCATATTTTGAAATTCTGGACTCTCAAGGAAATCCAAATAAATTTGTTTCATTTTCAGTGCTTCAATTCAAAATTGTTCAGTGTTTCATTTTGAGATTGATTCACAGGAAAAAATTGCGTGTTATAAAAAATCAGAGCATTTTACATATAAAACACTGATTTAAGTAAATCTCTAAAACAGATCAATTGCTAAATTCGGTTTTTTCGGAAAAAAAGTATACAAAATACATAATCACGTGGATTCTTGCTTTCCAGTGCATCTGAGAACAAAGAGTATTCTCACCAAAATTGAATAAGTCATTTGAAAAAACCAGTTTTTTGTTATTTTTTTTCCATATGCCACTTTACAGAAATTACTCTGTACCATTCAATCTATCAACTTTATGTAAAGTGTTGGAATTGAAAAAGTATTTTCACTTTTCTGCTCTTGTCCCTATAATATATGCTCTTGACCTGTAATATTCAACTTTGTTAGATACGCTTGCTCCTTTCCGTTAACGGCTACGCAGATTTCATTATCTTACCAAACATTACCAGTCATTCTTTCTACTACTGCAGTACCACATATTCCAGTTTCACTCAAATAATGATTTCCTAATACATTGCCCATACTTCCTCTATATTTTTATTGCGTCTACCAAACTGTTCTATCTGGGCGTTAATTTAGCCTATTCTGAAATTCTATTCGCACTTCCGGTTTCTGTAAATTCTTTATCTTGATTCGCATCTGCTCTGTCTTTTTAGTCCTTTTTGTTCACCATCCCTGACCTAGGTTCATTTTTTAAACTAAGAGGTAATGAGTTATGACCGTTCCACATTCCAAATATTCCAAAACCCTAGGTATCTTTTATCAGCTCTCTCAGTCTCTCATCTGTGACAATAAAGTCAACCATACTGTGGCTTTCACCACTGTACCAAGTGTACAAGCGGATCATTTCACGCCTAAACCAAGTATTTGTAATAAACAAACCCCTTTCTAAGCATAATCTAACTAATCTGCCCCCGTTATCATTCATTTTTGGATTTCCAAAATTACCTAGAACCCTGCCCATATCTTCGCGTTAAGCTGCAAGCCATCCATTAATATCTCCCAGTAGAAAGATTCTGTATTTTGCTGTAATAAATAATCTTCTGATTCCCACTTTCATTCTAACCCACAAAAATCTGAGACATACAAATTTGCATTCCTTCACATGCTGTTTTGCATTCTCGTACACAATCACACCGTTTCTTCGGCTACCGTATGATTCACTATCTACTCCTGACCATATTTCAAGTCCTTTTTTTAGCTCTCTATTTCATATCACGCTTATGACGCATCCCTTTTTCATTGTTTCAGGTACATATAAAATATCTAGCTTCCTTACGTGGATTGTTTCTCGCAATTTTTTTCCTTAGGATTATTTACACCTCTAGCATTTCAAACACCCAGTCTCCATTTATCGCTCAAAACCAATTCGAGGCCACGTTATTGTTTGTATTATTCATTGTATAAAGTAAACACTTACCTATCAACTTGATGCGAGAAATGTATTTTATGTGTAAAAGCCATGTCCAAAATAATTATCATAGTTATCATAGTTGGTTTGTGTTGCATACTCAGAAGGGCATCAGCCTTCTGCATGTTTGATTCTCGAAATTGGACCATTTTGATATTAAATGGAAGATCAAATTGAGCTACATTACTTTCAATACCTTAGGATTTACTGTCTTCTTATAATCTTTTTAAGAAGAAAATTAGAAACACAATATCGTCAAGTCAATCTGTGCAAAAATTCTATTCTTGAACAAAAAGACTCAGAAACATTATGCAACCAAAAATCAGTTATTTTGAAAAAACATATTCGAAAAGCTCAATATATGAAAAAGAATTACATAGAAAGGCCTCAAAATATGTTTCCAAACAACGTTTTAATCGGCTCATTAGAGACAAGTATATAACTAGAGGAAAAAAGAGGGAGAGAATTAGGAAAGAGACAACCAAGCCATCCTCACTCTCATTACCTTTCTCTTACTCCGTCTTTTTTATACTACTTTTGGGAACCAACATGTTTCGAGACCTTTTAGATCTCCTCATCAGGGTATAATTTTATAGGATACTACGAAAACATTTATCTATTTTATGCTTAATATTAGTAATGTATGTTCATATGAGACTGAAATTTCTTGTCATGACCCGGTACGATTCAGTCGCTCTAGATGAAAGTTTAAATTTTCATAATAACCATTTTTTAAGAAGTATGTGCAAAATAAAATATTACTAAAAAATACTCTTAGATTATAAAGTGAAACTAAACTGGAATTTTGAAATAGCAATAAATAAAAAAAATAAGATTTTGAATTAACTTTCCTGAAATTTCAACAAAATTTCTTTTCATTTGATGAATTTGAATTTCGAAATTTTGAAGTACTTTAAAAATAAAAAAAGTTTTTATTTTTCAATTTTAATAAAAATATATTTGAAACAATTCTTTTGTTATCATCCATAAACATTCGTATTGTGATTGTGACTATACAAATTGGTGTTGTGCCGATGGATTCCTTATGAGCATTCTGAAGGATAAAAAATGGAATATAGGACATAACAGCAGAAGAATAAGTCTTTGTTCTCTTTTATTGTTTTTATACTTGTAGCATAAAAGATTTCCGAAATATTACGGATTGACACGTATACCGAAAATTTAAAATTTTTAAATTCGTCCAAGAGGAAAAAATTAAAATAATGTAAATAACATTATGACAAGAAATGTCAGTCTCATATGAACATACATTACTAATATTAAGCATGTCTCTAATGAGCCGATTAAAACGTTGTTTGGAAACATATTTTGAGGCCTTTCTATGCAATTCTTTTTCATATATTGAGCTTTTCGAATATGTTTTTTCAAAATAACTGATTTTTGGTTGCATAATGTTTCTGAGTCTTTTTGTTCAAGAATAGAATTTTTGCACATATTGACTTGACGATATTGTGTTTCTAATTTTCTTCTTAAAAAATTTAACAAACAGAGACATTAAGCCATAGACCCTGATATTTGTTCTTTTGGGTCCGGATTTTAATGCCGTTCTCAGGGAATAGGTTTCTGGGTCAACCTTCAAATATAATCTTTTTACAATCACAAATCTTTATTTTCTTTTTACAGAATTAAATGCTTCGATATTTGACGAACCTGCTACATTCCGCCTAAAACAATATAATCCTAACTGCCTCTCGGAATCTGAACTTCCCATTCCACCAAATAGATTAATAGAACATTTATGTTTTTGGGCATAAAGTTTGGGGTCTGGCAAAATCCTGGTGATAAGCTGGTCGATGTTAGCATTATATCTCTGTCAAGCAATCTTCGTCCAGCTCGTGCATATCGTGAAACATATGGCATTGAAGCCTATCATGTTAAAGCAGGTGGAATATTCTTTATCATGTACATACAAACCAAACGTAATAAAAAAAATACAGAACGCATCATTTGGGGAGCTGATACTTTCGAGAAGATTCTATTTTAATATTCAAAATATATGAAACTATGCAATATTTTGGGATGTATATTGTTGAATAAAAGCATAATTAACTGAAAATTATTCTGTAAGGATTATTCTTTTTCTTCCTTTTAATATTATCGATATAAATTTGCAATTGTATTCCAGTTTATGAGGGCAGTTGAGGACTCTAAACTCTTTGTCAGGCTTTGAACCAAATGTTGTTAAAGAAGGTGTTTTTCTTTATAATTTTTAAAATTATCTTCGGAATACAACTTTTCTTCATAATTCCTAAAGACAGGAAACGAAGTTAATAATTGTTTAACTAATTTCAATTTCAAGATATGAATAGTTTTTTTATGTGTCCCCAGATTTGGATTTCATCGTTAGTCAGCATGGCCACGAAGACATTTTGTTGAGTTTGAACGAAAATAAGTTTTAAGTCCTCCGGTATATCGAACAAAGAGTAACAAATCACCAAAACAAATGGTATATTCTCAAGAAGCATTATTCCCTTATTATCATGAATAAACAATAAGAATATCACTTCTTAACCTAAAAGCCCTTGAATAGAAAAACCTTAGCTTTATTTTGAGATAAAAAAATATACCTTTTTTCCAAAACGTCAAATTTATTTTTGACTTTCATTTTTGATGGTTAAATATAACCATTTTTCAAATTCTTATGACGAATGGAAAGGGTCTATGAAAACCTATCGGAACTATTCTGTACGATTTTTTTTGCCATTAGTAGAGGTAAAAATCGCCGAAATAGAAGATATTCACAACAATCCCAAAATTTTCACCCGCTCTTCCACGGTAAATATTTGTCCAGATGACAAGACATTTTGCCTAATTTTTCATTCATAATTTCTGAACGAAGTTGTCTAAATTTTGATATGAGACTGAATTGTGCTTTTATATAAGCACTTAGATAAGATAATAACGTGCAATCTTTGCCCACTAGGGTGGTCCAAAAATTGTTTTTTCGAGTGTTTATGCATATCTCCCGAAAATTTGTTCGAATCCACACAAAAACAAATCCATTTCTTTTGTTTTGAAAAAAATGATATTTATAGGTGGCGTAAGCCCCATGAAGTTCAACACGTATTTCCCATAAGAAAAAAAGGCGTTTTGTAAATTATATTCAGAATCGTCATTATTACCTGAATCAAGTTGAAACTAAACATTTCTGTTCACAATAAGTCATGGAATATTACTTTCGAAATATCACTCCCATACGTATGTTTTATAGGGTCCCAAAAAATCCCCCAAGTGAAAAAATGGGTTTTGCGAGTTTTTGGCGCTAATTATGATTTTTTTTGCGGTTTTTCTGATGCAAATTGTTTCTACCACATGAAATATTACTTCACACTGATTATTAGATGTTTACATAAATTGATTAAACAATTTATTATTCTTTTTAGCAATTTTTTCTTAGAATAGAGATAGAAAGTCGCGGTTTGTTCAAAAATGTTTCACTCTTTGTCCAATTTTCAATTAGAGTGAGGTAATACTTTATCAATGTTAAAAAGATGATTGTTTAAAATTTTTTTATTATTCTTAATAATATTCTTTCAGAATAATGCTAGAAAATATCAGTTTTTAAAAAAATATTTCCATTTTTTGTCCAATATCCAATTAGAGTGAGGTGAATAATTGATTAAAGTTAACAAAATTAATTGTTGAAACAACTTATCATTGTTTTTTGGGTGATTCAATCCAATTCATTTAGATTATTACTATTTCACAAATAGGAAAAAGAAATAATCCAAAAATATTTCCTATATATTTCTAAAATTGCTATATTTAGTGCAAACTTATTACAAACA
>CAKNYM010052578.1:542657-564325 GCA_932195095.1 Andricus curvator
TATTCATGATAAAATGGATTTCTGTTCTATCTTAATTTTAAAATTATCATTGTTGTTAATAATGTTCAATTTGAATAATGCCAGTAAGTTGTAGTTTTTTCTAAAGTTCTGAATTATTTTTCTGTTAATGCAAATAATGCAAGTTAACAAAGATAGTTGTTTGATAATTTATTATTGTTTATGACTATCTTCTCTCAGATGAGTGCTAAAAAGTTGCGGTTTTTTCTTAACTCTTAAACTTTATCTCTACTTTTCACTCAGTGAAGTAATAATTTGCCAACGGCGATACCACGCTGGAAACACCAGTTCTCGTAAGATCACTGAAGTTAAGCATTGTTGGGCGCGGTTAGTACTTGGATGGGTAACCGTTCAGGAATACCTGCGTGCTGTTGGCCCGTCGTGGGTGTGGTGGGCCCACATTGGTAGTAAATATCCACCTAGAAACACTACCCAAATCGGGTAGTGAGGCAATGAACTTTCGAGTTCGAACTGCTAATCAATGTATGTATGTATGAAGTAATAATTATTGCAAGTTAACAAACACGCTGATTTAAATAATTGATTATTGTTTATAAGTACTCTACTCTTACGGTGATTTTAAAAAGTTTCCCTTCTTTCTAAAATCTTCAGTTTAGAAACTTATTGACAAAAAGTTTATTGCAAAGCGTGAAAGGAAAATTTGGAATTGCACATATTTTAACATTGCCCCCCCCCCCGGCCTTCCCTGGAGAAAACACGTCTTGTCGATAATAATATTCATATATAAAGATTAAAAATACATGAAACAAATAATTATTTTATTATAACATTTCAAATATTGTTTCTGACTTTCGTCTCTAGTAAGAAGGGAATTAAAGTCAGATATCAATTTTACAAATGTCTATTTCATTTCATAAAGTTATATTCACAACAAAGAAATAGATTTTTTAAAATATGATTCCCTCTAATAATTGTTCGTTATTTGTTCATAAATAAAAAGGCAAAGTAAAGTTAAACATTTTAGAAAAAATCGCAACTTTCTAGCACTTAACATATTTAAGAGAAGATAGTTATACACAATAATCAATTGTTTAAATAAGCATGTTTGTGAACTTGTATTAAATATTACCTCACTAAGTGCAAAGTGGATAAAAAGTTCAAAAGTTCATAAAAAACCGCAACTTTTTAGCACATATCTAAGAGAAAATAGTTATGAACAATAATAAATTGTTTAAACAACGATTTTTGGTAACTTGCATTATGAATGACTTTATTAAGTAAATAGCGGGTAAAAATATGAACATTTCAGAAGAAGCCGCAACTATCTAGCATTAATAAAAAAGAAGATAGTTATAAGCAATAATAATTTGTTTAAATAATTATTTTTGCTTAATTGAATTTATTATTAACTCCCTCCAAGTGAAAAGTAGACAAATAGTTGAAAATTTCAGAAAAAAACCGTAACTTCCTGGCATTATTCAAATTGAATATTATGAACAATAATAATAAATTGTTTGAACAATTAATTTGGTTAACTTTATATAATTTAATTGAAAATTAGACAAAAAGTCGAAAATTTTTGAAAAAAATGCAATTTTCTAGCATTATTCTAAGATAATATTAATAATAATAATAATAAATTGTTCAAAAAATTATTTTTGTTGATATTAATCAAGTATCAGATTATTTTAATTGAAAAGTAGACAAAAAGTGATCAATTTTTGAAAAAACCGCAACTTTCAAACTCTATTCTAAGAGAAAATTGCTGAAAACAATAATAAGTTGTGTCAAGAAATTATTTAAATATTTTATTATCAATATAAAGAAGTATTTTATGTATTAGAAACAATTTGCATCTAAGAAATCGCAAAAAATTCATAATTAGCGTCAAAAACTCGCAAATCCCCATTTTTTTAATTATGGGGTTTTTTGGGACCCTATAAATCATACTTATGGAGTCGATATTTAAACAGATATATTTTATTCATATTCTATGGTTAATTGTGAAAAGAAATGTTGAGTTTCAACCCAATTGAGCTAATATTGACGATTCTGAATTAAATTTACAAAAATATATTTTTTTTTCCTATGGGAAATACGTGTTAAATTTCATGGGGCTTGCGCCACCTCTAAAGATTATTTTTTTCGAAACAAAAAAAATGGATTTATTTTTGTCGATATGTATAAAATTTCAAGAAAAAAATTTTCCAATGCATTTTTGGACCACCCAATTGCCCACTCATAACAACTTTTCACTTGCGAAACCTTTTTTTGATCAAACAATATCTCATATTTGTTCTTTGAATTTCAAAATTCTAATTTTATAAAATTAAAAAAAAAAAAATTTATTTTAGCTCAAAAATTCTGGCGATTTTCAATATGTATGGGTTTTACTAATAACCGGTAATATAAAATTAGAAAATTAAAAGAAAATTTTTTGTTCAATTTAGAATTTTTTTGAAATGTGCAAGAAACGTGTTTTTTCATTTGGGAAAATACTAGGGTCAGAGCATTTTACATTTTAAAGAAAAATTTAAGAAAATCTCTTGGACAGATGTATTGCTGATTACGATTTTTTTGTAAAAGGGTAAAAAATACAGGTTGGCGTGGATTCTTATTGCTTTCCAGTGCATCTGAAAACAAAAAGCGTTCTCACCAAAATGAAATAAGTTATTTGGAAAAAACCCTACATTTCAGAAAATTCTCAGTACACTTCAATCTTTCAATTTTATGAGAAAGTGTTTTGCAAATTAGCAAAACTTTTACTCAATTTTCAGTAATTCCAAAAAAGAACAATGATCTAGATCTAATGTTTCATAAGTTATGGCCTCTCAAAGTTGACCATTTTCGGCTTATGTTTTGGGTGGTAAATCTCATGTCTAAAATTATTCAGTGTATCATATTGAGATTTATTTCCACTCAAAATTCAAAAATGAATTATGTTTAATGAATATCAAGTTTCTTATCAAATCCCTTAACTTTATATTTTTAAAAACAATTTAGAAGATGGAAATTCTTTACTAAAGATTTTACATGCTTTTACTTCCTGTTGAACCTGTCGTCAAATCTAGAAATGTATATAACCAAATCTGAAGGTTTATTTAGAGAATAGTGCAAAGACAAAGCCACATAAAGAAGTAGTAACTTTAAAAATTATAAAAAAGACTTCGTAACGAAAAAGCTGTTGCATAATTTATTGATGGCCCCTGAATAGAATAAATCGTTTTTTTGTTAACATTATAAATCGGTACTAGTAGGTTATAAAAACTTCAACAATATAGATCCATCGATGCGTCTCGGAAACGCGAACAAATATATCAGACATAGTATTGTTGTATTTTGAATATCATAAAAGCTTTTCTGATATAAGCAAGGTAAACATTTTTTTATTCAAACTTCTAAACGCAAAAAACTATACTTCTAATTGGCCAATATAGCTCAAAATTCTATCAAACCTGGACATGAGTGGAAGCTACAATTCGTCCAAAATTCACAATTGTTCTTTTAATTTTCAAAAAATGGTAAACAGAAATATATAACACACACACACACACATACAGAAATTAGAAAATTTGTATTTTCAAGTTCCTGGGGTCGAATTATATAGAAATATTTTTAAAAAGTAAATTTGAAGATTGACGTCATTACAAACCTCCCTTTATGAGAAAGCAATTATTTAATGTATTATTTTTATATTGATTTCTTATCTTTTTAATAAGACAACATTTTATTTCCGTTTTACAGAATAAAATGCTGCGGTACTCGAAGAATCTGGTACATTCCGACTACGATGACGTTTCTTTCATTCTCTACCTATTAATTAGAATTCCAAATCAACCAAATAGGAGTAGGAGATTCGTGTTTAAGCGCATAGAGTTTGAGGTATGGCAAGTTTCCTGGTGAAAAACTGAAAAATGTTAGCATTTTACCTATGGCAAACAATCTTCGCCCAGATGCCCAATTTCGCCGTGAAAAAGGTAGAATGTCCCATCATGTTCATTTTAGTGACGTATGGTTTGTGTTGCACGTACAAACTGTACATAAGGAAAAAAAATATAAAACAGAAGGAAGAAAATATTGAACATATTTATGGAGCTGATCTTCTATCTAGGGTGCGAAATTAATATTTATTTATTCATTTAGGAAAACATAAGCCCAACAGTCGTATGACCAATAATAGGGCTACGCAGAGTGTACATATCAACATATATACATTGCTAAGTATACTGTGAGAAACGTTACATCGCTCCATGATTCTATTAATATTATTGACAATGGTTAACAAATTGATACGCTGCTGTAGTGATCTCGTCAATAGACATAAAAAATAGATCAATGTTGGGATCAGCGCCTGGATATACATATAGTTCATTTACATGATACACATGCGATACAAGAGAAAATGACGGTTGAGAGCTAAAGGAATGTAAAAAGGTTTTGTCTCACGAGTGGCATACTGCGGAGCATTTAGTGGAAGCGTCTGTAAAATAGAATGACAGTCAATTAAACCACGTGCAATTTTAAACAAACATACAATGGTTGAAAAAATACGCTATCCTCCAGGAACTACACACCAAATCTATAGATCCAAGCAATATATAGTGTGATCCCCTAGGAGGAAACGTGCCATCTTCCTTCCAAGCTAAGAATTATAGGAATTTTTTATGACAGCTTTCAATGGCATTAGAGTACTTTTTGGTGAGAAGAGCCCAAATGACAGAAGCATATTCCAACCAAGCCATAACCAGGGATTGGAATAGTGTCTTGAGAGGTCACGTGATTTTAAAATTCTTGCATGATCTTATCAGAAGTATATAAAAATTATGTAATATATTGTTGTTGTATATACATACATACATTGATTAGCAGTTCGAACTCGAAAGTTCATTGCCTCACTACCCGATTCGGGTAGTGTTTCTAGGTGGATATTTACTACCAATGTGGGCCCACCACACCCACGACGGGCCAACAGCACGCAGGTATTCCTGAACGGTTACCCATCCAAGTACTAACCGCGCCCAACAATGCTTAACTTCAGTGATCTTACGAGAACTGGTGTTTTCAGCGTGGTATCGCCGTTGGCGATATTGTTATATTATATATATATATTGTTGTTGTATATTCCTGAATAAAATCATAGTTAACTGAAAATTACTCTAAACGAATCTTTTTTGCATTCCAGCCATATTCACAAAAATAAAAAATAATTGGAACAAATTTTTAACTTGAATCAAGGTGAAGCGTTGCACACCCGAACCATAACACCGTACAATTCAGAAAAGGCAGGGAATGAATTCTTATGCATAATTTTTTTTATCTTACTCGTTAATGAAAAACTCGTGATTAATGATTATGAGTCATTTGCATTACAAGGTTTATCAAAAGTCTGTGGCAAGTCGACAACTATTTAACCATGGTTTCGTCAGCTGCAAGTTTTCCAAAGTCGCTCAGAGCTGCTGATGACATACAGTAAAAGATTCAATTTACAATGTGCAAATTCGAAAATTTAATTCCCGGGAGACTATACTGATCATGTGAGATAAGGATTTCTAAATTCTGAAGGATAAATATTAATTTTATATGATTTGGCGAGTTAATTGTTAATTAAAAATTTCAGAAAGAATACAAGGTTCCTTGTTCAGCCAATTAGATAATCCAGTAGGCTCAGTTTCTTGTCATCTTGTCGATTTAAAACAAATTGTTACAATCACAATATTTTTTATTCCTAATAATGAATTAACGAGAATAATGGCTTGAAAAAAATATTTTCCTCGACAATGATTGTGACTGCATTTCCATAAAAACTTTAACTTTTGTGAGATTTCCGCTATCAGATTTAATATACATCTAATTTTAAACGTTTGAGAATGTTTCCTAATTTCCCTTTTTGAAATAAACGAAACGAATAAAACATGCAAGTAGAAAAAAACCATGTGAGAGTGACTCATATCTAAACTGTGATTTGCGGAAAATCCTACCAGATTGACTTCAATTCTGATATTCAATAAATATCATTTAAAAAATTCATATTTCAAAGTTAAATTAAAAATAGTAAAAAAAATGTAAAAATATGGTATCTGACCTCGGAGACAACTCTGCTGTACCTAGTTTTTCAGAAGAAGCTCAAGCGCACTTTAGAAAATATAGTTCACGTAAACATTTTTTTAAAAGAGTTTTGATTCTGTTACAGGCGAAAGCTACAATTCTTATTCAATTCGAATGATCTGTGAAAGTTTCTGGGCAACTTTAAGTTGATTCGTTAATATCAAAATTCAAATAATTAAAGCAATGTTGTTCAAAACGTTCAAAACGGTATCTTTTAAAATATCATAAAATATTTCAAATCTTTTAAAATGTTTTGAAATCTCTTAATTTTTTTGTGCTCTTGAAAATTCCTTGGAATTTTTAAAAAAATACCCTAAAATCCTTAAAATCATGTAGAATTAATTTGCAAATGTTTAAAAGTCTTTAAATTTTCTTGGCATTTTTAAAAATACCCTGAAATATTTAAAATTTCATGGAATAAAATAAAAATATTTATTTAAATATGACATAGATTTAAAATTATATATAATATATGTTTAAAAATTCTTCAAAATCTGTGCAAATGCCCTAAAATCTTTAAAATCGTCAGTAATCCCTTCAAATTTTTTAATGCTCTTTAAATTTTCCTGGAATTTGTAAAAATACCCTAAAATCTTTAAAATCGTTTGGAATAACTTGAAATTTTATTAAGATATTGAAAATTCCTGGGAATTTTTAAAAATACCCCAAAATCTTCAAATTCGTTTGGAATCTCTTGAAATTTTTTAAAGATCTTGAAAATTCCTCAGAAGTTTAAAAAATATTTATTTAAATATAATATAGACTTAAAAGTATATATAATATATGATGTTTCAAAATTATTTAAAATCTGTGGAAATACCTTACAATATTTGTAATTCTTTGAAATCCAATTATATTACTGAAATCAATTGAAAATTTTTTGGAATCTTTAAAAATATCACCAAATATTTCGAATCTTTCAGAATACCTTCAAATTATTGAAATCTATTAGAAATTTCAAGGAAGTTTTAAGAGCTTTACAAAGTTTCAAGATATTTCAAAGTTTTTGAAAACTTTTGAAATCCATTGAAATTTTGTAAAGCTCTTGAAAGTTCCTTGGAATTTTTAAAAATACACAAAAATCTTTGAAATCGTTTGGTTATTCTTGAAAAATCAAGATCTTTAAAATTGTTAAAATAATCTTGCAGGGCTTTCAAAAAGTAATGTTTTTCTTTTCGTGACTTTTTTCATATCGTGCGTTGTTTGGGTTACAATGTTCATTTTCCTTTGATTTTTTGGATTTTGAAAATGCTATAACTCTGATCATTTTGATTTTATCGAAAAATGTTGTGAGGATGAATTGTTAAGATTTTTGAGTAATATAAATTGCTGCACAGAGATTTTTTCAATTAAAGAAAAAAATGGTTTCAAAAATTTTGAAAATGCTCTAACTTTTTGAATTTCTATCAAAAATAGCTGGCTTACGAACTTGTTTTTTTCTATTAGGGCTTCAAAAGATGTGCCAAAGCTGAATCAAATCTGATAATTTTTTCGAAAGTTATCGTGCCTACAGACAGACAGACGGACTACAGACTACAGACAGACAGACACCTTGGTGAAAATCGTTTGTTCTAGCTCAGGGGGTCTCAAAACTTGGAGATTTGATGAAAACCGACTAAGTCAAATTTGACATAAAACCAATACCTTCTCATTAGGATGAGAATGTAAAAATAATAAATAAGTTTAAAAAAAACGAGCATTAATCAAATATACTGCAAAGAAATAAAATAATTGAATGTGAAAAAGAGATTGCAATAGTAATATATTAATAATAATAGGATAACTATTGATAGAATCGTGAGGCGTAAATATTGAGCATTACATTTATGAGAAAGAAATGCTGATATTTGCGCCTTACGCTTTTTCCTATGAGGAAATATTTCAAAATTAAAATGCATGATTTGAGTTGTCATGAAGAAGGTTAACCCGGAAAAGTTCGATTTTACAGGTGAACATCTATTTGTCTCCTTATAGTTTGTTTTGGCATTAAAGATTATTATCGTTCCTACCACGTAATCAGCAACAATAGTAACTTCTAATATTTCTCACAGTTGTCCGCATACGTATGAAACAGCTCAGTGAGACAGCGATGAGCTTGTACTAACAGTGGAAAAATTGTTCAATGCATTAATTAAAAAAATTTATTAATTAATGTTCATGATATCTAACAAGAAAAAATGAAGATTCTTATCAAAACTCTACTTCTTACCTGCGTGGTTTTAATTAATTTCTATGGCATTGGTACGTATGTTTTAATTGCGAATGTCTATAAATTGAAATGATTTATTTTTTACTCTTTGAAAATGTGTGATCATGAAGCTTCTGTCAAATTTATTTAAAATACAGGTATATTGATTTCGATTTGTATTTCTTTTATCTAATATTAACCATGCAGCCTGCAAGCAAATGATTACACAATTAATTTTAATATTATTCAAAGTTAAGAAAAACGTTTAACTTATAATTAGTGATCATAAAAAGATATCTTTCAAAATGGTAGACTTTTCAAGAATTCCGATTCAAAATTGTTTCATTTTCAGTCATTCAATTCGAAATTGTTCAGTGTATAATTTTGAGATTGATTTTTAAACTTTTTTAAATTTGACATCTTTGTTTTCTTTTTACAGAATCATATGCTTCGATACTTGAGGTACCTGGTACATTTCGGCTAGAAAAACCTATCCCTTATCCCCCCCTACGCGCACTTAAAATGCCTAATCCACCAAATAGGATATTCGTGGCTAAGGGTATAGATTTTGGGGTATGGCAAGTTCCTGGTAAAGCAGTGAAAGATGTTAGCATTTTACCTAAAGAACACAATCTTCGTCCAAATGCCATGGAGCGCTATCAAAACGGCATTAAATCTTATCATGTTCATGTAAACGAGGTAGCGTTTGCATTGTACGTAAAAACCGTACATACGGGAGAAAGTGTAGAACATATCATTTATGGAGCTGATCTTTTATCTAGGATGAGAAATTAATAATAAGAATATATGAGAATTATGCAATATTTTTCTGTTGTATATTTCTGAATAAAAGCATAATTAACAGAACATTACTCTGTAGCGATTATTATTTTTTCCACATTCTTATCCTATTGAGATGGTATTAGTTTTATGTAAAGTTATACAACGTCAGTTTTTATCAAATCTGCACGTTTTGAGACACCCTGAGTAAGAAAAAGGACATTTTACGAGGTTGTTCTTTTCGTCGTCTATAGTATATATCAGCGATTTCCAAACTACTACCGGCGGCAGGGTCGCCTGCCCGCGGCAGAGATATACGACACTTGTCGCGGCAGCCGAGGCATATACCCGGATGCTAGTTGAAGGTTGCTTTCAATTTAATTTTAGTTAGCTGAATCAATTTCTTTATATAATTAGAAAAAAGTGAAAGAAAGTTTGATGAAAATCACTTAATATCATCAGTAATAATGAAAATCATATATTAAATACATATTCATTTTTACATTTTTTGTCTCTAGGTAAAGATTGTGTTTTTTATTTTTTTTTAATTGCTTTAAATTGATTAACACCACATACATTTTTAGATATTAAATATTTATTATTGTTAATAATGAAAATTACAAAAAAATAAAAAATGAATCAGTTTCACATAGAAAAAAATCTGCCCGCCTCGCGGGCACATTCTCATCGCGCGCATGGCGCGCGGCTCGCTTCGCTCGCAAGTTTCAGCGCGCCTAGGGCGCGCACCTGTTGGATCTCGCGCTTCGCGCTCGATTAGGTATTCATCTCGCGCTTCGCGCTCGATTATATGTTTATCTCGCGCTTCGCGCTCGATAATGCATTCACCTCGCGCTGCGCGCTCGGACCCATTTGTCGTCTAGGTTTTCACACTTCGTGTGCTCGCTATTGCGCACTTCGCAGGCTAATACTCTCTTAGTAAGCTTCATCGTTATGACCTGCTTTTGGTTTAATTATGTCAGTTTTACATAAAAATAAGAACTAATTTACTTAAGGTTCTATCGACCTTAAGGAACACATTCTCATCACGACACTCGCGCTTCGCGCTCGATATTTGGTATGATCATCATGTGCACCTCGCGCTTCACGCTCGTTTCTGTTCATCGTATAATAGAAACCCAAAAGTTTGAGCGCGCTTGCTGCGCGCAATTTGGTCGTCGCGCTTCGCAACGACCATATGTTATGTTCAATGTTCTTCAGGTAAAAATGACTAAAGTTGTATTTGATTTAAAATGAAGAAGGTAATTCCTTTACTTCAGCGTATATTTCCGTATCTTTATAATAAATCCTACAATCAGAAAGATTTTTTTCCAACTATCTGAAAAGGGGAGAAATAAAGTATTTAAGTCGTTTTTGGAACATATATCTTGCTTTTTCATTCATAATCAAACCGACCCCTTGACTACCATGTGATTCCCTATCTACTCCTGACCATATTTCAAAACCTCAATCAAAGTTTCAGTCCATTCCGAGGCTACTTTATTGTTTGTATTATTCATGTTTAGATTGTACACCCAACTACCACCTTTATGCGCGAAATTTGTTGTGCGAGTCGAAATCATGCCCAAGTTAAGTAGTGATTCGTCGCATAGTGGAGAGTCCAGTTCTTACGTCAGTCCCACCAAAACTTCTGTTACGGGGGAGCGGGGGCCAGGACAAGGAATGGAAACCGAGAGAGTCGCAATTGGTTGATGTTTTATACTGAGAAGGTCACCAGCCTTCAGCAGCGTTGGAGTTCATATAGGAGTTCATAGGAGTTCATATGTTTCCATCTGCGCATTCTCGGCCCACCTCTAAACGAGGAACCAATAACTCTTTTTTTTTTTTTTAAATATATATATATATATATATATATATATATATATATTCATTTCGTCTATTTGGAACATAGTTCTTGAAATATAAATGTAATAGTCGAATTTTTTCACAGAAATTATTTTAGTAAACAAAGATCAAAACGCATTCTGAAATAAAAGTCAGATTTTCAGTCAGAATAAATTGTTTGAATTATTATTATATTTTATTGTTTCAATCGTTAGAATACATTTTAAACCAAACAGTTTCATTTTCAGTTTAAGAAATAATGTTTTACTCCAAAAAAGGGAAATTCTAATAGCACGGACACTAACCACTACAGCTAGAATCTTCTCTGTGTCGGTAAGGTAGGAATCTTGCATTAGAAACCCCCCTATACATCTACTAATGAAAAAACACATCCGAGATGAAAAATAAAGTAAATAAGCAAAGTTTTGATGAGAATGTGCCCGCTTGTCGGGCCGATTTTTTCACTGTTAATGTTATTTTTTACGAATAAAACAAAAACTACACATCCTATCAAAAAGTGACCCATGAGAAATGTGTAGATCTTTTCTGAATGCACAATTTTAGTCCAGTCATGATTTGTCGTATCTTGCATAGTTTGACCGTGAAAATGATTTTTTTGATTTTTCATTATTTCTTGTGCAATAAAAAAATGAATTTTCGATTTTTCAAGAAAATTCAAAAAGTCGTTATGATAATCTTGTAGGACGTGCGAAAAGAAACACTTTGTCTATCTTGACTTTTTTTCGTATCGTGCGTTGTTTGGCCGAAAATGTTACTTTTCGCTTTTTTGGGGGGATTTTGAAAATGCTGTAACTCGGACAATTTTCTTTTCATCAAAAAAAGTCGTAAGGATAAATTGTTTAGATTTTCGAGTACTATAAGCGCCCGCACATATAATTTTGAAATTTGGAAAAAAGTGGTCTAAAAATTTTTGAAAATGCTCTAACTTTTTGAATTTTCATCCAAAATGGCTGGTTAACGAACTCGATTCCTCTTTTTGCCCCGTGAAACTGTGTGCCAAAGCACAATCTAATCCGATTAGTCTTTCAAAAGTTATCCGATATACAGACGACGACGACGACGACGACGACGACGACGACGACGACGACGACGACGACGACGACAACGACAACGACAGACAGACAGACACCGACGTAAAAACCATTTTTTCTGACTCGGGGGCCTCAAAACGTCGACATTTGATGGAATCCGCGAAAGTCATTTTTCACATAAAACCAATACTTTCTCATTATGATGAGAATGTAAAAATGTTTATTAGATATTATTCAAGACAAACGAATAATGATATTCCATCGAGAAAATGTATCGCTGCGTTTCTTGAATAGGTAAACATTGCTTTTTATATCAAAAGAATTACAAATATTGTTAAAAGTGTTAAAAATAACCACAGAACATTATAAGTATGAAATCTTTCTTATTTTAAAAACATAAATTATGAAAAAATTGAAAAACTACTCACATTCAGTATTCGCTTATGAATAACTACTTATTACTACAATAGTATTTTTTCAAATTTAAATTACTTTATTGTTAAGTTTACTTCATATTGATTCTTAAATTTGTACAAAGAAAAAATTAATTCCTGTCGAAAACAGTTACAATAGAATATTTATTTAATAATTTGTTAATAACAACAATTAAAAATCAAAAAGACCTTTTATCTTAATGGAAAATTATTATAAAGGTAATAGAAATCGATAAAAATCTACTATAATATCATTGATTCAAACAAAAATACAGTAATAATTTGAAGAATATGTCCCATGAGATTGAAGAAACATAATTATTTTATAATATGTCGAAAAGGGGCTAATAAGTTGAATTTTCTTCTTTTGTTTCTTTCTAAGAGGTATTTTGGTTACTTCAGATAGATAAAAAACCATTCAAATGTTCTAGTTGTGCTACAATGATTTTTATAATCTAGAATTCCTATTTTTAACTCTAAAGAAATTAAAATTATGAAGCATTCTGAACACAAAAATAAGTATTTCGTTAAATCCTTTCAAACATTAACTAAGTGTTTTTTTAAACAATGGTACATCTAACTGGCGCGTAATCACAATGTTATGGCTTAAATGTTTATTAAGAAACATGAACACTGTTCACTGTTTGCCATTACAATAGTCTTCATAATTAATAATACGATTAGGAATGCTTTCTAATTTTAATTTTTTCGGAATTCAAAATAATAATTTATGATTATAATATTCATTTAGCACAGCTGAAACATTATTGCTGAACTAAAAACAAATGTTTTTAAAACCGAAACATTTTTTATTTGCGAGTTTTGCTTCTTTTACAGGCAAAAGTTACTAGTTTAGGTGCAACTCTAAGATGTTTCGTTGTTAATAAAAAAAATGATCAAAGCAATGTTGTTTAAAAATGTTGGAGAAATAAAATCAGTTGCTGGTCATTAGTATTAAAAAAATTTTAGTTTGTACCAAAGCGAGAGCAAAAGCAGAAAAAGTCAAAAATTTGTCACTTTTGGATCGAAATTTGACACCTTGGGAAAAATAAATATAAAACCTTACATGTTGACCCAAGTTTTGACATCTAGATACGGCTTCCCGATATCTCAATAAAAAATATGCTAGCCCTGAAAATCAAGGTATTGCGGATGAACATACATTTTTCTCCGCGTAGTTTGTTCTGCCTTCAATGATTATCGTTTCTACCACATAGTTTTCAAAATTGTAAATTTTAATATTGCTCAAGATTTTCTTTCTCAAGCTAGTCAATAAAATTGTCAGTAATATGTCCCAATTTCATTAACTTTGGTGCTATGTCATTTTTTGAAAATATTTAACTTTTTATTAAATATTGATTTAAATGTTACATTAAATATTTCCGTCTAAAAAGGTTCGGTTTCTCAATCTTATTCACCCTATACAAATGATTATTTTAATTTCAAGACAGTTATTGCTTAGAGGTTCGAACTTCAAGTTGTCACATTTTATACTCTAAAAGACTAGGTAATTTGAAGTCATATAGTTTTGAAAGCTTTATTCTTGATATCACTAAATTTTTAGAGATTTTAAAAACTAATCATTCAATTTTCAACAATTAGAATTTGTCTTTGCTCAATTTTTACCGCTTCGAAATTAAAATTGTTTATTATTGAATTATTAAATTCAAGTTTTGTTTACTGCAGTGTGCAAATATTAAATTCTGTATTATTTTCTGTGGAAACAAATTTTTGTTGATCTAACGTTACATACCTCTGTCGAGGATGGCGAGTATGACACAACCTGTTTTTCAATGATTGCTTAATTTCTTTCGATGTTAATTACATAAGAGTTAAATTTTTACATTTTTATGTCAATGAGAAAGTATATTGACTGTCGCGGATTTCATAAAATGGGACCACCCTTATCCCTCGGGACATCTCTTATCCCACCGAACTCCTCCTTATCTTAAGACACCCACTTATCCCTCGGGCTCTAAAAATTCGATGGATCCCCATATTCCTCACACTGTTAAAAATGTTTGCAATTTTAATATAGATTTACTATACATTTGTATATTAAATCTAAAAACTCGGTCTATGAAATAGTAATTAAGAAGCTGCATAGTAAATTTCATATACATGTATATATTAGTCAACTCTTAGAAAAGTCAGGTAAACTCACTTTACACAAATTAAAATTCATCGACTAAATTCATATTTATAATCAAAGTGCAACGTACAGGTGGGATTTTCTTCAAAATTCACTGTAAATGTCAGAATTTTAACAAAAAAACCGCTGCTTTTAGGTTAGGTGTCTTAATTATTCGCTTAATTGAACTTTTCCACTTAAAATCCAGTATAATTTATGTTTAATCGTAAATTCCAAATAATAAAGCATGATATTTTTTTCTAGTTAAACATAAATTATACTGGATTTTAAGTGGAAAAGTTCAATTAAGCGAATAATTAAGACACCTAACCTAAAAGCAGCGGTTTTTTTGTTAAAATTCTGACATTTACAGTGAATTTTGAAGAAAATCCCACCTGTACGTTGCACTTTGATTATAAATATGAATTTAGTCGATGAGTTGTAGGTTATTACTTTAGTTTTAAATATTTGACAAGATTTGTGTGCATCAAAGAACTTTCAAATTTCACGCGCTTTGTTTTACTATACATGTATATTAATTTTACAAGAAGATGGTATATTAAATTTACTACACGTATATGCATATTGCTTCCATTACATTTATAGTAAAATCGTTATAGAAATTTCTAACAGTGCAGGATACTCCTTATCTCTTGGGACACAAACTATCCCACATGACCTTAATTATCCCTCGGGACTCAAATTATCTTAAGGTACCCCCCTATAACTCTAGACCTCCCCCCCCCTAATTCCTAGGGAGCCCACTTAACTGAAGTGAATCAATCTATCCCTTTGGACACCAATTTGGAAACTACAGGACCCCACCTATTCGTGGGACCCTACTTATCTCTCGAGACCTAAAATATCCCAAGGGACTTCACCTATTTAACAGGATCCCAACTATCCCTCTGGACCCTCCCTATACCTCGATACCTATTCTTATACCATGGGACTCAACCTATCCATAGAGACTTCCTTATCCCTTAGTACCCCAGCTATCCCACGGGACTCAAATAAACCACGCTACCCAAATTATCCCTCGCCCCCTAACCCATGGGACCCATCCTATAACTCCGGACCCCTACACCTTGTTACCCTTCTTACCCCACATATCCCTTGAGACTTTTATATTCCTGGGGACTCACCTCTTCCTCGGGATCCCATTTATCCCATGGGACTACACCTAACCCAAGGGACCTTACGGCATCAAGGAAGGCCGCTTTCACGTTGAAGAAACATGCTTTCTGTACATTTTACAGTGTAATTAAGAATGAAATTATAAATGTATCAAATAATAATCATTTTGAATGATTGAAGCAATCGATCAATATTTTTTTATAATTTACTTAGTATCTACCATTGTGTACTAATTGTATTAATAAATCATTGAAGAATGGTTACAATGAAATACAAGGAAATTTAAATGAAATAATATACATATTCGCTTCAACAAAAATTCTCGTTATTCTAATGTAAATCACCAATCAATATACATTTTTTCAATAAAAATTCTTCTTTTTTCAAAAATATTAATTATGCAAAAATTTTCGAGCTTTAACACTTCTCAGAAATATAGCGTCCTTTGCAAAAATAAATAAATGAATAGATGAGTATCATAACTTTTGAACCTGTTTCATTTCTAAGAAATTTTAAATTACAAACATTCACAATATTAACACTATTATAAATTATCGGAACCTTGAATTTTTAGACTTGAAGTAATACATTTTAATAATTGATTTTATTTTGTAGATCAGGGTAATTAATTAATTAATTCCTTATGTTAGATATTGCCAATAAAAAAACGCTCCACTCGTAAATGGTGGTCTTCGCGGTTCAAATCCGGGCTGAAGCAGATTTTTTTCTTGTTTCTCCAGAAACTTATTTAAGCAATAATTGGCAATATCTAACATCAGAAATTAATTAATTATCTTGGACGACAAAATAACATCAATTATTGAATTATATTCAGATTCGGTGAATTTATTCAGACTCTAATTAATCACTAAAATTTCACAGTATACAAAGATGCAGACTCATATCGTCCTGTGGATATAGGAGAAACCAAAAACTATCTGCTAGTCGTAATTGGTTAACGCTCCACTCGTGAACGGTTCAAATCCGGGCCGAGGCAGATTTTTTCTCGTTTCTTCAGAAAATTATTTGACCAGTAATCGGCATATCTAAAATCAGATATTACTTAAAGTAATACCTATAAATGTACGATTTTAATAATGTACGCAGACGGTTTCATTTGTAACAAATAAATTCTAATTCTGAGAAGTTACTAAGAAATCTTAAGTTACAAACACTCATGTTAAATCTCAACTTTATAATCAAATCATCAAAATATTTGAGGCTTAGAGTAATGTGAAGAAAATACTTGTTAAAATGCTTGCCAGTAGATATAAATTAATTGTTATCGTAATCGACAGTGAGGTCTGGAATGTCATTTTCTATTATATTCAACCAAAATTCATGACGACTCTTAGACATCAGTGGCTTTTTAATAATGTCATCTTAATCATTATTTTATATGAATTAACTAATGTTTCAAATAAACAAAGACATTGATGATTGCATTTTTGAAAAGAATATTGTGCTCTACTAATAAAGTGATTAATGAAAAGATTTTTAGTGAAATAAAAAATTTTGGTTATCCACCGAACTGGGCGAGAATCCGGACAAAGAACGTTTCTTACATAGGTTTTCCTTCACACCGCAAAATCAAAATTCGTTTAGATAGGCTTACCGTTTTGTAGATAGAGCCTTTCTTTAACTTAATTTCTCCAGATTTCTCACAAATCTGTGTAGATTGGCTAATTAGGGTATAATTATCTTCGAATTTGATTAGAATTTCTAATTACCTTTTGTAAAGATGAATTCGTTTTTTATTCCGAATCCAACGATATAAAAAATGTATTTTTCAGAAAAAATGTAGATAGAGTTTTTCTTCAAAAGTACGGCAGCTAGCTCAGTGAAATTCCGAAAAGGTAGTGGGGATGGATTCTGATGTACATACTCTATCTTATCTTACTATTCTGACTCGTTACAAGGCGGTACCTATTTTCACAGAGTTTCGTTACCTGTAAATTTTCCAAATTTTTGACATCATTTCAGATGACATAGAGCAATAGATTAAATTATTCACAATAAGCAATTCCAAGAATTTAATTTTCGGTAGGCTATTTGAAGGATCCTAGGGCAAAAGGGCGTAAATACCGAAATTCTGAAATGCATTTTATTGGCTTAAGCTGATTTTTCCAACCGAACTCATGTCTGTAGAAGATTCACCGAAAACAAAATGTAATCTTTGCAGCGATTTCAGAGTAATCTTTACCTGCAACAGAAATTAACTACACGTGTTAAGATTTACCCACCACATTGGAAATGGTTACCATGTCAACTCTACTAAATCTTGTTTTGTTTCGATGCGAACAAATTCAGCTTTATCTGCTCGACAATTACCCGCAATAAAAATTCACTTCTGTTTTTTCTGTGTTATTACCTAGTTTAGGTCCGTCCACTCAGCGCCGCCGCCAAGGCAAAATGGAAAATGAGAAACGGTATATTTTTTTTGCTTTTTCTTGCAAATTTTATGCTCAAAAACAATTTATTCACTCCTTAAACTTCCGAGATAAGGGTGGCGGCGCTAGCACGACGTCCACTCAGCGCCGCCACCTATGAAAACTCACTAAAAATTATTATAATTAAATGAAAGAGTAGGGGAGATTTTTTCGCTTTTTTTTTGCTCTCAAAAACGTAAAGATGATTCAGAACTCTAAATTATTTATTTAACACTTGAAAATTTACCTCTTTTACAATTTCTCCGGAAAACTACCATTCCACGAAATGTAGGTAGCGAACTTACATATACTTATATAAAACGCATCAAAAATAATAATATTTAGAAAAGACAGTTGGCAGAGATATTTTGCTCTTTTTTGTTCTTTCCGATGACATCACAGAAAAAACTGAAGTTAAATTTTGTTGCATGTAAAATGTTCAGCTGTTAAAGATTACACGCTATTTGGCGAAAGTTTATCTTACGATGGAATAAAAGCTGTCGTCTGCTACGTCCTTGCAGCAATTGAAAAACGGCAAAGTATACATGAAAAGCTATAAATCAGGACACTAGATCTAGAACAACTTTTTACTTACCTAATTGTTATTTTGAAAATAATTAGACTTTATATATACTTCCTGCCACAGTCGGTATTGTTGGTTAGGAAGAAAACCAAAAAGTAGGAATCGAATTATATTTGAAGTTGGAACATTCAGTGGCGGATCTAGGTATTTGAATTCAAAGTAACAATATTTGAAAAAAAATTTGAAGGACTGAAAAATCCCGGAAAATAAAATTCCCGACTCTTTCAAATTCCCGAATTGGGAAATTCCCGAATAATAAAATTTTTGAATATGTAATAAAATTTCTGGTTAATAAAATTCCCGAATAATGAAATTCCCGAACAGTTTATGATATCACCGAAATCTATAATTCCCAATAGTTTATAATATTACCGAATTTAAAACTTCCCGACAGAAAATTGCCAAATTATAAAATATCCGAACTAGAAAATTTCCGAATTTAAACAAATATAATAATGAAATATTTTTATCAAGAAAAAAATTATTTTTAATGTTTAAAGTTTCTAAAATTATTGGTTAACTTTGAAATTACGATAATTGAAAAAAATATATTTCTGGATGAAAATTGTCTTCAAATATTGTTATTTTAAATTCATACAATAATTTTAGAAACTTTGAAGAAGAAAAATATTTTTTCTTAGAAAAATATTTGATTATTGTATTTTTAATAAATAAATAATATTGATTGAAAAACAATTTTTTTATTGTTTCGGGAGTTTTATAATGCAAGAATTTATCAGTTCGTATATTTTATAATTTGGCAATTTTCTAGCGGGAATTTTAAAATTCGGTAATATTATAAACTGTCGGGAATTTTCCATTTCGGTAAGATCATAAACTGTTTGGGAATTTTTTATTCGGGAATTTCATTATTCGGGAATTATATTATTCGGAAATTTCATTTTTTATGATTTTTCAATCGTCCAAAAATTTTCATCCAAAAATATATTTTTTCAATAATTTTTATTTTGAATTCAAACAATAATTTTAGAAACTTTTATCAGAAAAAAATATTTTTTATACAAATATTTGATTGTATTTTTGATAAATAATATTGATTGAAAACCATTTTTCCATTGTTTCGGGAGTTTTATAATTCAGGAATTTTCCAGTTCGGATATCTTATAATTCGGCAATATTCTATCGGGAATTTTCAAACTCGGTAATATTATAAACTGTCTGGAATTTCCTATTTTGGTAATATCATAAGCTGTTCGGAAATTCTTTATTTGGGAATTTTCCATTTAGGGAAGTTTATTACATATTCAAAAATTGTATTATTCGGGAAATTCCCAAATCGGGAATTTGAAAGAGCCATGAATTTTATTTTCTAGAATTTTTCAGTCGTCCAAAAATTTTCATCTAAAAATATATTTTTTCAATAATTCAGAAACTTTAAATATTAAACTTTTTTTGATAAAAATATTTGATTATTGTATTTTTAATAAATAAATAATATTCATCGAAAAAAAATTTCATTTGTCTAAATTCGGGAATTTTATAATTGGGGAATTTTCTAGTTATTTGGATATTCTAGAATTCGGCAATTTCATGTCGGGAATTTTATTATTCGGGAATTTTCCAATTCGGTAATATCATAAACTGTCGGGAATTTCATCATTCGGGAGTTTTTCATTTCGGTAACATTATAAACTGTCCGGGAATTTTATTATTATGGAATTTTCCTATTCGGGAATTTCAATATTCGGAGATTTTCTAATTCAGGAATTTTACAGTCTCGAGAATTTTTCAGTCTTCCCGATTTTTCAAGATAAGTGTATTTGGATATTATTTTTCATTTCGAGAAAGCTATTTAATTAAATAATAAAATCATTACACATTTTTTATGGATTTTATAATTTAATCGAATAGTTTTCAGAAAATAAAGAATAATATCCAAATACACTCATGGCGAAAAACCATTTTTTTCTGAGTTTTGAAAAAAATAAAGTTTTGTCCCAATGCAATTGGTATTATTGTTCATCCCTCAGCTTCCAGACATCTTTGATTTCACCTACCTAACCTGAAATACCTGGTAGAATATACTTAAATTTCCATCAATATTATCTTAATATAAAATGTTATCTACAGTACAAAATTAAAAATTAAATTAAAATGTTCAATTTACATTCAATATTCTTGACAAATATTTATTTAATAACTTTTTAAAATAAAATTTTACAAATCAGGGTGTCCTCATACGTAACAAAAATTCTGAGTTCAACAAATTATTAAAAAAATGAAATGTTAAGTAATAATAATTTGAAGCATGAAATAAGGTCGATACTCCTATCGACCTTTGTTGTTCAGAAATCATCTTTTAGCTTTAAAATTTTACTTCGTAAAAAGGCTTTTATATTGAACTGCAATACCGACGGATCTCGAAACTTTCAAAACGGAAATTCATATCTCATAACAGTTCTCGTCAGATCACTGAAGTTAAGCAGCGTTGGGCGCGGTTAGTGCTTGGATGGGTGACCATTCGAGAAAACTGAGTGCTGTTGGCACATCGTGGGTGTGGTGAGCCCGCACTTGTAGTTATTTACTACAAGAAACTAACCTAGAAACACTACTCGAATCGGGTAGTGTCACGCCTACCCTGAAAGGGAAATGGCTTAATGGTATACATACATCATAGTAAATATAGCGACTTTTTCGAATGTTGTCGAGTGCTTTATTGACAGTCATCAAAAATATATAACCATTCGTCCGCGATAAGTGCAATTATTTTTAAAATAGAATGGTAATAAGTGCAATGTTTTTAAAAATCTCGTGTCCTGATTTCCAGACCAATTCCATCCATACTTCACACTGTTCTTTGCACTGCTGTGAACTACATAGCAGAAGACGCTTTTTTACTGACAAACAACTGACAAATTATTCCGAGATGGTTTAAAAACACGGAATTATCTTAATTTCATGTAAAGATTATTCGACAAGGTTAATTTTTGTTGCAGCGAAACTTTCGTCGGAAATCGATGTAAAGTTTATCTTCTGTTTTTTCTGTG
>CAKNYM010052579.1:10422-26730 GCA_932195095.1 Andricus curvator
AAATTTAATTTTCTTTTTGAAAATTGAACAATTTTATCAAAAAACTAATTTTTTTACTTGAAATTTTAAATATTTGTTTGAAAATTCAACTCTTTTATAGAAATATCGTCTTTCTTAAATGACAAAATTTCAAATTTTGTTTTTTTTGTTTCAATTCAACGAATTTTTTATTTAAAAAAAAAAATCTTTTCTTGGTTGAAATATCAGCTATTAAATTTTTTCTTAAAAATTTATCTTTTTAGGTAAAAATTGAATTACTTTATTGAAAATCCGTTCTTTTTTGGCTGAAAATTAATTTTTTCAACTGAAAATTTAAAAATTTTATTGAAAATTTTACTTTTTTATAGGCAATTCGTCTTTTTGTCTTCAAAATTCAACAGTTTAGTAGAAAAAATTTTAGTTAGAAAATTTAACTATTTGGTAGAAAGTTGATGTAATTTGTTGAAAATTCGTCTCGTTTGGTAGAAAATGAATCTTCTTGGTTGAAAATTTTTCTTTTTTGTTGAAAATTCAATTATATAATTAAAAATTTAACTGCTTTATAGAAATATCGTCTTTCTTCACTAAAAAAGCTTCAAATTTCGTATTTTTTATTCAATTCAACATTTTTTAATTTAAAAAGAAAATCTTTTCTTGTTTGAAATATCAACTATTACATATTTTTTTAATTAATTTTTTTACGTTCAAAATTAAAGTCTTTTGTTGAAAATTGAATTGCTTTCTTAAAAAATATTATTTCTTTCAATGATTCATAATTTTAGTGAAAAATTCATCTTTTTGGTTGAAAATTGAACTACTTTAATAAAAATCCGTTTTTTTTGGCTAAAAATTAATTTTTTCAACTGAAAATTTAAAAATTTTGTTGAAAATTCGACTTTTTTATAGGCAATTCGTCTTTTTGTCTTAAAAATTTAACAGTTTAGTAGACAAATTTTTAGTTAGAAAATTTAACTATTTGGTAGAAAGTTAATAAAATTTGTTGAAAGTTCGCCTCTTTTGGTAGCAAATGAATCTTCTTGATTGAAAATTTTTCTTTTTGTTGAAAATTTAATTATTTGATTAAAAATTTAACTGCTTTGTAGAAATATCGTCTTGCTTGACTGAAAAAGTTTCAAATTTCGTCTTTTTTTATTCAATACAACATTTTTTAAATTAAAAAGAAAATTTTTTTAGGTTCAAAATTAAACTCTTTTGTTAAAAGTTGAATTGCTTTCTTAAAAATTATTTTTTTTTGTTAAAGATTTATAATTTTAGTGGAAAATTCATCTTTATGCTTGAAAGTTGAACTACTTTGATAAAAATGAGTTTTCTTTTGCTAAAAATTTTTTTTTTTTAACTGAAAATTTAACTATCTCGTTGAAAATTCACTGTTATTTATTCACTTCTTGGTTGAAAATTTTTCTTTTCGGTTGAAAATCCAATTATTTGATTAAAAATTTTACTGCTTTGTAGAAATATCGTCTTACTTGACTGAAACAGTTTCAAATTTCGTCTTTTTTTATTCAATACAACATTTTTTAAATTAAAAAGAAAATCTTTTCTTGTTTGAAATACCAACTATTACATATTTTTTTAATTCTTTTCTTTAGGTTCATAATTAAACTTTATTTATTTAAATTATTTTTTTGTTTTCTTAAGGATTCATAATTTTAGTGGAAAATTCATCTTTTTGGATGAAAATTCAATTATTTAATTAAAAATTTAACTGTTTTGTAGAAATACCGTCGTTCTTGACTAAAAAAGATTCAGATTTCGAATTTTTTCATTTAAAAAGAAAATCTTTTCTTGTTTGAAATATCAACTATTACATTTTTTTAATTTTATGTTTTTAGGTTAAAAATTAAACTCTTTTGTTAAAAGTTCAATTGCTTTCTTAAAAATTCTTTTTTTTTTTTGTTAAAGATTCATAATTTTAGTGGAAAATTCATCATTTTGCTTGAAAATTGAACTACTTTGATAAAAGTGATAAAACTGTTATGTTGAAAATTCGACTTTTTTATAGGCAATTCGCATTTTTGTCTTAAAAATTCAACAGTTTAGTAGATACATTTTTAGTTAGAAAATTTAACTATTTGGTAGAAAGTTAATAAAATTTGTTGAAAGTTCGTCTCTTTTGGTAGAAAATGAATCTTCTTGGTTGAAAATCTTTCTTTTTCGTTGAAAATTCAATTATTTGATTAAAAATTTAACTGCTTTGTAGAAATATCGTCTTGCTTGACTGAAAAAGCTTCAAATTTCTTCTTTTTTTAATCAATTCAACATTTTAAAAATTAAAAAAAATCTTTTTTTGTTTGAAATATGAGCTATTACATATTTTTTTAATTTATTTGATTAGGATCAAAATTAATCAAATTAATTAATCAAATTTCGTTTTTTTATTTAATTTCACGGTTTTTTATTTGAAAAGAAAATCTTTCCTTGTTTGAAATATCAACTATTACATTTTTTTAATTCATCTTTTCAGGTTCAAAATTAAACTCTTTTGTTAAAAGTTGAATTGCTTTCTTAAAAATTATTCTTTTTTTTTTGTTTTGTTAAGGATTAATAATTTTAGTGGAAAATTCATCTTTTTGGTTGAACATTCAATTATTTAATTAAAATTTTAACTGTTTTATAGAAATATCGTCTTTCTTGATCGAAAAAGTTTCAAATTTCGATTTTTTTTTAAAAAAGAAAATCTTTTTTGGTTTGAAATATCAACTATTACATTTTTTAAATTTTATCTTTTTAGGTTCAAAATTAAACTATTTTGTTAAAAGTTGAATTGCTTTCGTAAAAATTATTTTTTTGTTTGTTTGTTAAAGATTCATAATTTTAGTGGAAAATTCATTTTTTTGCTTGAAAATTGAACTACTTTGTTAAATATGAGTTTTTCTTTTAAATTATTTTTTTTTAATATTTTTATTTCGAAAATTTAGATAACTATTTGGTAGAAAATTGATGTAATTTGTTGAAAATTCAATTATTTGATTGAAAATTTAACTGCTTTGTAGAAATATCGTCTTGCTTGATTGAAAAAGCTTCAAATTTCGTCTTTTTTTATTGAATTCAACATTTTCTAATTTAAAAATAAAATTTTTTCTTCTTTGAAATATCAACTATTACATATTTTCTAAAATTAATTTTCTTAGGTTCAAAATTAAACTCTTTTGTTGAAAATTCAATTGCTTTCATAAAAATTCTTTTTTTTTTTTGTTAAGGATTAATAATTTCAGTGGAAAATTCATCTTTTTGGTTGAAAATTCAATTATTAAATTAAAAATTTAACTGTTTTGTGGAAATATCGTCGTTCTTGACTGAAAAAGTTTCAGATTTCGACTTTTTTTATTTCAAAAGAAAATCTTTTCTTGTTTGAAATATCAACTATTACATATTTTTTTAATTAATTTTTTTAGATTCAAAATTAAACTCTTTTGTTGAAAATTGAATTGCTTTCATAAAAATTATTTTTTTTTTTGTTATCGATTCGTAATTTGAGTGGAAAATTCATATTTTTGTTTGAAAATTCAATTATTTAATTAAAAATTTAACTTTTTTGTAGAAATATCGTCTTTCTTGATCGAAAAAGTTTCAAATTTCGTCTTTTTTTATTTAAAAAGAAAATATTTTCTTGTTTGAAATATCAACTATTACATTTTTTAAATTTTATCTTTTTAGGTTCAAAATTAAACTATTTTGTTAAAAGTTGAATTGCTTTCTTAAAATTATTTTTTTTTTTGTTAAAGATTTATAATTTTAGTGGAAAATTCATCTTAATGCTTGAAAATTGAACTGCTTTGATAAAAATGAGTTTTGTTTTGCTAAAAATTAATTTTTTTAACTGAAAATTTAACTATCTCGTTGAAAATTCACTGTTATGTTGAAAATTCGACTTTTTTATAGGCAATTCGTCTTTTTGACTTGAAAATTCCCCAGTTTAGTAGACAAATTTTTACTTCGGAAATTTAGATAACTATTTGGTAAAAAATTGATGTAATTTGTTGAAAATTCGTCTTTTTGGTTGAAAATTCAATTATTTGATTAAAAATTCAAATGTTTTGTAAAAATATCATCTTTTTGACTTAAAAATTCTACATTTTGGAAAAAATTTATTGTTTATATTCACTTAAAAATATTTCTTCGTTGAAAATGCAACCGTTGTTGGAAATTTGAATTTTTTAAATTGAAACTTCATCTCTCCTGATAGAAATTTACCTTTTTTTTGTTAAATTCAACTGTCGTTAATTTAAAAATAAAAATCTCTTCGTTGTTAATATATATAAACTATTACATTTTTTTTGTGAATTCATCTTATTTGGTTGAAAATTCAACTACTTATTCGAAAGTAGTTCAACTCTGTTTATTTATAAGAAGCAGTAATGCCTTTGTTTAAAATTAATTTTTCCTGTAGATGATTCATCTCTTTGGTAGACAATTTAACCATTTTATTGAAAATTCGTTTAATTTTTCATTGAAAATTAATTTTTTTTAACTAAAAGTTAAACTACTTGGTTGAAAATTTATATTTTTGGTTGAAAACTCAATATTTTGTTGAAAAATTCAACTATTTTGATAAAAATGAAACTATTTATTTCAAAATTTCACTATTTGGTAGCAAATGTTTACGGACGGAGGAATGTCTCGAAAATCGTGCAAATCATTGTTGTTGAAAACCAATTTTCAGATTGTCAGCTTCTTAAATTAGAATTTTTGAAAATTATATCGAAGAAAAATCATAGAAAACCTTATGTGAATTGAGAAACATTTATTCTTTTCAATACTATTGCAAGCTTAAATTAATACATTTAAATTATCTAATAAATTATTTAAACAATTTTCAAACAATTTGAGTGAAATTCAACAATTTTGTAGAAAATTCTACTGTTTGATTGAAAATTAACTTTTTTGGGGTTTGAATAATTTTGCCGAATTTTCAATGTCCTCAATATGGAAAAATAATGGCTGAAACATAAAATTCTTCTGAAAAATTGAAATATTTCTCGATATTTTTCGATGTGAAAAATCAACTATTTTGTATAGAAATTTTTTTTGTCTTGAAAATTCAACTGTTTTGTAGAAAATTCGTTTTTTCTTCTTGAAACTTAATTTTTAAATGAAAATTTTATTATTCAATTTTTTGTGGAAAACTAATCTTTTTGGTTAAAAATTTATCTTTTTGGTTGAAAATTCAATTCTTTGGTTAAAAATTCAAATTTTAAATTTACACTTTCAAATTATCTAATAAATTATTTAAACAATTTGAATAAATTTCAACAATTTTTTAGAGAATTTTACTCTGTTTGATTGAAAATTATCTTTTTTGGGGATGGCATAATTTTGCCAAAATTTTCAAACAATGACTGAAACATAAAATTCTTCAGAAAAATTAAAGAAATTCTCCAAATTTCACATTTTTGAAAGAAAATAAAACTACCGAAAATGTTTATTTTGTATGTTTTAAACCCCGAATGTTCAAATTACGAAAATTAGTAAATTACCAGATTTTTGAATTCCCAAAAAAATAAGATTAAATAATACCCTTGGGAATAAATACCGCATATAAAGTAAAAGATTATTATTCTAACAGAAAAAAACTATCAAATTTTTTTTTAACGGGAATTTCTAAATTCCCCTATTTTTCGTGTTTTGAAATTTCGGAAATAAACATTTTCCATAGTTTCAGTTTCTTTCGGTAATTTTGATTTTTTCGGGAAACTTCTGTTTCGGTAACTATTTTTTGGTTCTTTTCCCACGTTTCGTATTTTTAAAATTCTGAAAAATTATGTCATCTTTTTTGTTAAAAATCTATATTTTCGTCTTGAAAATTCAACTATTTTTTTAGAAAATTAGTATTTTTTTCTTGAAACTTCTACAATTAAGTAGAAAATTCAACAATTTGTTCGAAAAATAATTTGTTTGTTGAAAATTCACATTTTCGGGTTGAAAATTCAACAGTTTTGCAGAAAATTATTTTTTTTATTTTTTCTTTTTGTTAGATATTTCATCCTTTTTGGTTAAAATGTCACTGTTTGGTTGCAAATTAATTTGTTTGAAAATTTCAGTATTTTGATTAAAATTCGTCTTTTTCGGTAGATATAATTAATCATCTTGGTTGAAATTTCATCTTTTTGGTTGAAAATTCAACTGTTTGTTAATATTTGTCGACGTTTTATACTGGGCATAGTGATGCATTCGAGACGATTTCGAGAAAATTCAAAATTTGCGTGAAATATGTTCAGGTGAACTCAAAACTTCAATAACCAATTTCCCGTCGAAAAAGTTAACATGAACTAAACTTGTTCCAAAATTGCAAATCTTCCTTGGAATATATACCGATTTCCAGTTAGTGATGCATTCGAGACGATTTCGAGAAAATTCGAGATTTTCTTGAAACATGTTCAGGTGAACTCAAAACTTCATGGAGATCAAGAATCTCAAATAAAAAGTTTCGTGATTCTCGACGCGAGATCGAATTTTCTCGAAATCGTCTCGAATGCATCACTAACTGGAAATCGGTTTATATTTCAAAGGAGATTTGCAATTTTGGAACAAGTTTAGTTCATGTTAACTGTTTCGACTGGAAATTGGTTATTTTAAACAAAAAATATTAGATTTAAAAGCAGATTTAAACTCTTGAAATTTTTTTGTAACATTATATTTTTCGTTTAAAACTGCTATTGTTAATAAAAAATCATCAGAAGTTAGGATATCAGTTTTCACCAATTTGCTTTTCTTTTCTATCAGTTTAGAATAATAATTTAGAATTTTTAAGGAAAAACCTTATTTAATCGACTTCTTGAAAGTGAAATATTATACAATAATTTTATGTCACTTCTATAAAATATTTCTCTTTTTTTGGATCATACTATTACATATAGATCCAAAATTTCATATGAAATTCAAAAATAAATTCCTGTTTATGTTTTCGTAAAAGAAGATTTCTTATTTACATTTCTGTATTTGCATCCTCTGAGTAGCATGAATATATTTGCACTCGTATTTGCCTGTCGAGACTGATCTCTTTCCAGAAAAATTGCTGTTTGAGAAAAATTTCGCTGTTTGCGGTATGCTTAAAATAAACATGTACAATAATGAAACTGAAAATTTGGGAAAATATGAATAGAAAAAGAGAAAAATAAGACTGGATATTGATATCTACAAATATTTTGCGATATAAGTACCTATGCAAAAGTAAAGATAAATTTTCTTGTATGCACAAAATATTGTATCATCCGTATTTGTACCAATAGTTTCTAGAATCAGTGCTAATTTTTTCACATTAGTATTGCCTAATGAAACAAGTACATTTAAAGATGGAACCTTCTCTAGACTGGCCTTCAACCATTATTAACAGGAATAAAAAAACAGAACTAAAAAAAAAACATTGCAATGCAATTAAGAGTTCGAATGATCTCATAATTTATATTTGCACTTGCATAATTGATTTCTACTAATGGATATCTCCTCTGAGCAGCTATTTCTTATTCTTTTCTAATCAACTTGTTTCTACGCTTTATTGCGATGTCTTTCCAGGAAAATTGGCTACTGATTCCAAAACAAAATAATACTCATAAATAAATTAAAGTGGGTTCGAAATTTTTAATTATTAATAAAGTTAGGTAATTTACAAACAGTTTCTTCATTGCTAATCCTTATAGGGATGAAAACTTTCTTTTGGGAGTCAAAAACACACTTCTTATTTTAAAACCAAAAAATTTTCTTATGAGATGTGAGTTAGCAGGAAAAATAGTTTGGAAGAAGTTATCGGGGATGTATTTTTAATATATTGCAATAGTAATATATGAAGAAGATTGAGATTAAAATAATTTTTACTGAATTGTAGTTACATGATAGGTTAAGTGAAGATGTCTTCTATTATACTTATAAATTTGTGTTTCTACAGTGATAAGCCCATTAACATTGTCTAAAAAAATAAGTTCCTTGTTGTACATACACTTTTAGTGCTTTTTGATTATATCTACGATACGGAGACACAAATTTTTTTTTTAAATTAAACTTTAGGGAAGTGTTTTGCACATTCGACTACAAGGTTTTCATCCTTATTAAAACTACAAATGAAAACCTTTCTTTTCCATAAGCCATAATGTTCGTTTTGATACAAATAAATTCAGTTTATTCAAAAAGAATGCTTTTAAGGTCGAAATGAATTCTATTTTCTTATGAAATGTTGTATGTACCAAAATCAGAACATAAGAAAGCTCACAAATCAAAAATTAGGGAAGAAAAGGAAAGAGTCAACCAAAACCAAGCTAGATTTCCTTAGTAGGAATTATTTGGTAGGAACATTACCGCTATGAACAATAGAACCTTATATTAATACAAATTTATTGTCGAATTTATCATTCTTTGGTGAAAATTCATTAGCATATATGGGTAATTTTTTTCAAAATTGTGAAAGAACTTAAGCTACAAACTTATTTGTAGCATTCCTGGATGAGGATTTTTACATATTGCACTTTCCATATTCCTCTAACTAAGGCTTATTATTAAATTAAATAAGGGAATACAATGTTCAACAATAAGGAATAAGAAGGCATACAATCATGATCTAATAGAAACAAACAAAATTTTATTTCAAAATAAAAACAAAATCGATAAAATGAATATAAATACATAGGTTTTTATCGGTTTTCCCGGAGGTGCCAAAAGTCAAGTTACTCGGATGGATGCTACCTTAATCGAAACAACACAAAAAGTGTCCCTAAAGTTTTGAAATAGAAGGTATCCCAACATCCTTTGACAAATTGATTTATCTTGCCCTCGTTCATATTTTGATCATTCATTCACTTTTCTTCCGAATTATAAAAGTTATTTCAAGTTATGTTTTCTTGGACTTTTTCTCAGTTTGCGATAAAAGCTCTTAATTTTTTTTCTTGAATCTACAGGGGAAAGAGTAGTGAGATGTTTTTTTCTTCAAGCATAGACTTTTTTATCGAGAACAAAGATATCTTGGTTGAATATTGTTTGAAGGATGTTTTGAAATGAGCAATTTTGAGAAATGTCCGCTTTTTTGAATTATTGCTTTTCCTTAAACATCTGAACGTATTGGTTCAGAATCAACCACAAAGGGAATGAGTCCAATGAAGCTGATAGTTTTACCATGGATATCGGCTGAGACCGGAAGCTGTACAAGATTGTTGAGTTGATTGATCATTTTTGAGGTTTAATCTTTATCGAACTTGTTGCCACATGGCTGCATGATCAATTATGGCTCGTGCCACCATGTGGGCAACGACACGAATAGAGCAGCTCTTGCGTAATGAGGAGCATCAAGCATTCTTTGAGGATCAAAGTCAAATGCTGATGCAGGGTTTTCGTTTTCCACGAGAGAGTGTCGGCATCGTATTTTTGATCTTATTACGATAGGAATATAAGAGGTGTCTGTTCTTCAAGATGTAATCCGAATTTCCTATGTCTATCATTCTCTGTTGCTATAGATTAGAAAATAAGGGTTACATATCCTGCTAATAAAATATTATAGGAAAACCATAGTAATCGCTTATAGAATTCAACAAGAATTTGTTTGTTTCAATCGAATAAATGCATTGCTATATGGCCAACCATAGGGTTGGTTAATACAATGAAAGGTTTGTTTGATTCAATCATGGTTGGTTTGATTCAAAGCTTTGATTCAATCAAAGGTTTTTTTGATTTAACCAAATTTTAGGTTTTTCAACCAATTATTTTGGTAGATATTGAGCAAAAATTTTGTGTGAATCAATGAACTATTTTGTTGTTTTAGCCAAAATTTGATTGATTCAACAAAATTTCACTGTAGTATGATGAAAATGGATTTGTTGATTCAAATTATTATATAGAAAACGACTATAGGATAATCAGCATTCAAATAAATGAAAAAGGAATAAAACAATGAAAAATAAAAAATATTAAGGGAATTATTGTAAAAAGTAGACAAACTACAAATGAAAAAATCATTTTAGATCACTCATCTCATATGGAAGTAAAAATAGGGATTCCGAACAAAATACTTTACACAGCAAAAATCTGTGAATTCCCTTAATATCTTTAAATTACTTGAAATATTTCTGAATAATTTAAAATCTTCAAAGTCCTGAAATTTTTTTTAAATTCCTTTCTATGCCTTGAAATAAAATTTATTCTATTCCCTAAAATTCTCTATAAAATCGTTTAAATCCCTCCAAATTCTCTGAAATCTTTGGAAATCGCAAACACTCATTTATGTAAGTAAAAATTATTTCAAAACCCTTGAATATAAATTCAATTAAATTTATTCATTAAAGTTCCGTAAACAAAACTACATTCAAATCCCTTGAAATCGTTTAAATTCTTGAAGATTCAATACCATCCTTTAAACCCTGTGAAATTTCTTAAAATAGCTCAAAATACCTCAAAATCCTTGAAATTTTTGAATAGCCTGGTATCCCTTGAAATAAAATTTATTTTATTCCTTGAAATTTAAATTCCTAAAAATCTTTGAAATTCCTCGAAATCCATTTTTGAATTCCTAGAAATCCTTGAAATCCTTGGGGATTAAATATAATCATTTGGCCAGGAATTCCTGGAAATTTAGTTCAATTTTTTTTCAAAGTGATCTAGAAATCTCTTAAAATTGAGTTAAAAGTCTGTGGAACTCCTAAAAAATTCTGAAATTCCTTGGAATCTCGTAAATCTCTTAAATTCTTTGGAATTTTCTAAAGTGCTTCAAATGTTTCAAAATCCTGTAAATCCTTTGAAATCCATGGAAGTCCTTCAAAATTCTTTGAAATCTCTTTAATTACTTTGAATCCCTCAAAATCACCGGAAATGTTTGGAAATCCTCTAAAATCCCTTGAAATGTTTTGAAATCTTACCAAATTCATTTCATTATGTGTGAATATTTTTAAATTTCTTGAAAACCTTTGAAAACCTTCAAATTAGTGGAAGTATTTGGAAATCTGCCGAAATCTTTTAAAATCCCAGAAAATACTTTTAAAGTCTTAAAATCCATGAAAGTCCTTTAAAATCCTTTAGTATCCCTTAAGAAGCCCGGAAATTTTTAAAGTCCTTTAAAATCCTTTAGTATCCCTTAAAAAGCACGGAAATTAAAAAAAAAATTGAAATCCTCTAAAATCCCTTGAAAAATTGTAGGAAATTTATTTAATTCTGTGGAAATATTTTTTAATCCCTTAAAATTAGTGGAAATCCCTTAAAATTAGTGGAAATATTTGGTAATCCCCCGACATTTTTTAAAATCCCATCAAATCTTTTCAAAGTCTTAAAAGCCATGAAATTTCTTTAAAATCCTTTGAAATCCCTTAAAATCCCATAAAATCTTTTTAAAGTCTTAAAATCCATGAAAGTCCTTTAAAATCCTTTAGTATCCCTTCAAAAGCCCGGAAATTTAAAAAAATTTGAAATCCTCTAAAATCCCTTGAAAAATTGTAGGCAATTTATTTAATTCTGTGGAAATATTTTTATATCCCTTGAAAATATTTGGTAATCCGCCGAAAATTTTAAAAATCCCATCAAATCTGTTCAAAGTCTTAAAACCCATGAAATTTCTTTAAAATCATTTGAAATCCTTCAAAATCCCACAAAATCTTTTTAAAGTCTTAAAATGCATGAAAGTCCTTTAAAATCCTTTAGCATCCCTTAAAAAGCCCGGAAATTAAAAAAAATTGAAATCCTCGAAAATCCCTTAAAAATTGTAGGAAATTTATTTAATTCTGTGGAAATATTTTGAAATCCCTTGAAAACAGTTGAAATCCCTTAAAATTAGTGGAAATATTTGGTAATCCGCCGAAATTTTTAAAAATACCATCAAATCTGTTCAAAGTCTTAAAACCCATGAAATGTCTTTAAAATCCTTTGAAATCCTTCAAAATCCCATAAAATCTTTTCAAAGTCTTAAAATAAATGAAATTCCTTTAAAATCAATGAAATTCATTTAAAATCCTTCGAAATCCTTTAAAATCCCATAAAATCTTTTCAAAGTCTTAAAATCCACGAACATCCATGAAAGTCCTTTAAAAGCCTTTAGTATCCCTTAAAAAGCCTGGAAATTTTTTTAAAAATTTGAAATCCTTTAAAATCCTTCAAATCCCATAAAAGCTTCTCAAAGTCTTAAAATTCATGAAAGTCCTTTAAAATCCTTCATTATCCCTTAAAAAGCCCGGAAATTTAAAAAAATTTGAAATCCTCTAAAATCCCTTGAAAAATTGTAGGCAATTTATTTAATTCTGTGGAAATATTTTTAAATCCCTTGAAAACCGTTGAAATCCGTTAAAATTAGTGGAAATATTTCGTAATCCCATAAAATCTTTTCAAAGTCTTAAAATCCACGAAAATCCATGAAAGTCCTTTAAAATCCATGAAATTCCTTTAAAATTCTTTGAAATCCTTCAAAATCCCATAAAATCTTCTCAAAGTCTTGAAATCCATGAAAGTCCTTTAAAATCCTTTAGTATCCCTTAAAAAGCACGGAAATTAAAAAAAAATTTGAAATCCTCTAAAATCCCTTGAAAAATTGTAGGAAATTCATTTAATTCTGTGGAAATATTTTTTAATCCCTTGAAAACAGTTGAAATCCCTTAAAATTAGTGGAAATATTTGGTAATCCGCCGAAATTTTTAAAAATCCCATTAAATCTGTTCAAAGTCTTAAAACGCATGAAATTCCTTTAAAATCCTTTGAAATCTTTCAAAATCCCATAAAATCTTTTCAAAGTCTTATAATCAATGAAATTCCTTTAAAATCCTTTAAAATCCCGTAAAATCTTTTCAAAGTCTTAAAATCCACGAAAATCCATGAAAGTCCTTTAAAAGCCTTAAGTATCCCTTAAAAAGCCCGGAAATTTTTTTAAAATTTGAAATCCTCTCAAATCCGGTGAAAAATTGTAGGAAATTGATTTAATTCTGTGGAAATATTTTTAAATCCTTTGAAATCCCTTAAAATGCCCGGAAATTCGTGAAATCCTCTAAAATCCCTTGAAATGTTTTGAAATCTTATGAAAACCGTTGAAATCCCTTGGAACTGGTGGAAATATTTAGAAATCCGTAAAAATATTTTGAAATCCCTTCAAATTCTTTGAAAAGTCTTAAAATCCGCGGGAGTCTTTCAAAATCCCTTGAAATCCCTTGAAATGTTTCTGAATCTTCAGAAATTTCTTTAAATCTGTAGAAATATTTTTAAAGATCTTGAAAACCGTTGAAATCCCTCAAAATTAGTAGAAATATTTGGTAATCCTTAGAAATCTTTTTAAATCCCTTGAAATCACTTAAAAAGCTTAAAATCCACGGAATTCTTTCAAATAGCTTAAAATTTGTTAAAATCCCGTAAAACCTTGAAAGGGCTTAAAATCTATACAAGTCCTTCAAAATACCTTGAAATACTTTGGAATCCCTTAAAATTCCCGAAAATGTTTGGAAATTTTTGAAATTTTCTAAAATCCCTGGAAATTTTTAGAATTTTTACGACATTTTTTAATTTTGTGACGTTATCTTCAAATCTCGTGAAAACCATTGAAATCCCTTAAAACTAGAAGAAATATTTCGAAATCCGTTGAAATCCTTTGGAATCCCTTAAAGTCCCCTGATACGTTTGAAATTTTTCTGGAATCTGTTCAAAAAGCTTAAAATGCTGTAAAACCCTTAAAAAGCCTTAAAATCTGTGGAAGTCCTTAAAAATCTCTTGAAATCTTAACAAAAATTTAAAATCTTTTGAAATTTCGAAATCTGACAAAATTCCGTTATATTATTATAACGTTATAAAATTCCGTGTATAATTTCTTTTAATAATTTAACATTAATTATTCCTATACCGATTTTCCTATAATGATTTTCTATAAGGATTTTTCTAAAATCGCGAAAAAGCGATAAGAAATTCATTACAGGAAATTAATTATGGGACTGTACCGAATTTCCCATAATATTTTTTCGTAAACTGTAAGATAAAACTCACAAAAAAGAATTAGGGATGATAAAATTAACACCAGCCACCATACGAGTGAAACATGTGTTGACACTTCTAACCGGTTCTATGGGAAGTTATTAGCAGAAACGCCGCTTCTTAAATTTTACTTCGTTAAATATATACGGGCTATCATATCAATGCGGGACAAAGCCCGAATTAATCATTCATCCCATGAAAATTTTTCCATACGAATTATTAATATTTATTTAACAAATTATCATTTGGCTGATTAAATAAATTATATTTGTCTCGAGTAAAATTGTTCTTTAATTCAGTGAATTCATGTGAATGGGTATCATATTACATTCAATATGAATCACTTTAAATTTTTAGGATTTGAAGATTTTCTACCAAAGAGATTAATTTTTGACCAAGAACGTTAATTTTTCACCAGAAAGATGAATTTTCAACAAAATAGTTGAACTCTTAAACAAATAGTTGAATTTCCCATTCAAAAGGACAAATTTTTAACAAAAAAGTTAAATTTTCGACCAAAAAGACGACGTTATCAAAATAGTTGAATTTTCAACCTAAAAATATTATAGGGAAATAAAATCTTTCAAATAAAATGAATGTGAATGGGTATCATATTACATTCAATAAGAATCACTTTAAATTTTTAGGATTTAAAGATTTTCTACCAAAGATATTAATTTTTGACCTAAAACGTTAATTTTTCACCAGAAAGATGAATTTTTAACAAAATAGTTTAAATTTTAAACAAATAGTTGAAGTTTCCATTCAAAAGGACGAATTTTTAACAAAAAAGTTAAATTTTCGACCAAAAAACACGACTTCGTCAAAATAGTTGAATTGTTAACCTAAAAAGATTATAGAGGAATAAAATATTTCAAATCAAATGAATGGATATCATATTACATTCAATATGAATCACTTTAAATTTTTAGGATTTGAAGATTTTCTACCAAAGATATTAATTTTAACTAAATATTTGAATTTTCGACAAAAAATATGAATTTTCAACAAAAAAGTAAATTTTTAACCAAATTGTTCAATTTTCAAGTTTTTTCTGAAAATTTAACTATTTCATGAAATATTCCTTTCTTAGTTACAAAATCCACTAACTCGTAGAAAATTCATGTATTTTGTCGAAAATTCGTCTTTTTGGGTAGAAAATTAAATTAAAATTAATAAAAATTAAATTAATTTTGCGTTCGTTGAAAATTCATATTTTTGGATGAGGATTCAACTATTTGGTCAAAAATTTGTCTTTTCGGGTTCACTTTTGTAAAAAAAAATTTTTTCGTTGAAAATTAGTTTTTTAAACTGAAAATTTGACGATTCTTTTTTGGTTAGAAAATTATTCTTTCTTGATTCAAAATTCATCTATTTGGTTGAGGATTCAACTATTTGGTTAAAAATTCGTCTATTTGGTTGATTTGTTTAAAAATTCGTTTATTTATTGAAAATTAATTTGTTTAAGTGAAAGAAAATTTTACGATTCTTTTTGGTTTAAAAACTATCTTTTCTAGTTGAGACTTCAACTATTTGGTTTAAAATTCATCTTTCTTGATTGAAAATTCATCTATTTGGTTGAGGATTCGACTATTTGGTTAAAAATTCTTCTTTTTGGTTAATTTGTTTAAAAATAATTTTTTTTCTGGTTGAAAATTAATTTTTTAAACTGAAGATTTGAATTTTGTTAAAAATTCGTTTTTTGTTTGTTTGTTTAATTCAACTGGTTGAAAATTCATCTTTTATAGTAGAAAAGTCATATTTCTTTGTTAAAAATAAATTTTTTCGTTGAAAAATTAACTTTTCATTTTGAAAATTCAGCTTTCTTCGAAAAAATTCGTCTTTTTGGCTTGAAATTTTCAACAGTTCAATGAAATCTTAGGAATTCGAAGTATTTCGTATTGAATGTAATATGATACCTATTTGAAAAATCATTCTATTTCCCCAGCTTTAAAAAAACGAAAAAAGGGGGGAAAAGGGAAGTTTCTGGAAAACAAGGGAAAAAATAAATATTTTGAAAAAAGGGAAAAGAGGGGAAGGAAAGTGCTTCTCAAATTGCAGGACCGTCCTTCGAAAAATTCGCAAATTTTGTTGAAGTTTATCATCAGGATCGTACTAAACCAACGATTTTTGAATTTATGAAAAATGTCGTGGTCATGTATTTTGTCGAAAATTCATCTTTTTGGTTATAAAATTAATCTTTTCGGTTGAAAATTCATCTTTTTGGTTGAGGATTCAACTATTTGGTTAAAAATGTGTCTTTTTTGGTTGACTTGTGTGAAATTTTTTTTATAGTTGAAAATTAGTTTTTTAATCTGAAAATTTGACGATTCTATTTTGTTTAGAAAATTATTCTTTCTTGATTGAACATTCATCTATTTGGTTGAGGATTCAACTATT
>CAKNYM010052579.1:26740-37113 GCA_932195095.1 Andricus curvator
TCTTTCTTGATTGAACATTCATCTATTTGGTTGAGGATTCAACTATTTTGATAAAAATTCGTTTTTGTTTTGTTTAATTCAACTGGTTGAAAATTCATCTTTCATGGTAGAAAAGGCATATTTCTTTGTTAAAAATAAATTCTTTCGTTGAAAAATTAACTTTTCACTTTGAAAATTCAGCTTTCTTCGAAAAAATTCGTCTATTTGGCTTGAAAGTTTAAACAGTTCAAAAAAATCTTAGGAATTAGAAGTATTCCATATTGAATGTAATATGATACCTATTTGAAAAATCATTCTATTTCCCCGGCTTTAAGAAAACGAAAAAAAGGGGGAAAAGGGAAGTTTCTGGAAAACAAGGGAAAAAAGAATTCTTTTAAAAAAAGGGAAAAGAGGGGAATAAAAGTGCTTCTCAAATTGCAGGGCCGTCCTTCGAAAAATTCGCAAATTTTGTTAAAGTTTATCACCAGGATCGTACTAAACCAACGATTTTTGAATTTATGAAAAATCTCGTTTGTTGAGGTTGAGGATTCAACTATTTTGTTAAAAATTCGTCTTTTTGGTTAATTTGTTTAAAAATTCAATTTTTTTGGTTGAAAATTAATCTTTTAAATTGAAGATTTGACGATTCTTTTTTGGTTCAAAAAATATATTTTCTAGTTAAAACTTCAACTATTTGGTTCAAAATTCATATTTCTTGATATTGAATGTAATATGATACCTATTTGAAAAATCATTCTATTTTCCCGGCTTTAAAAAAAACGAAAAAAGGGGGGAAAGGGGAAGTTTCTGGAAAACAAGGGAAAAAAGGGGAAAAATAAATATTTTGAAAAAAGGGAAAAGAGGGGAACGAAAGTGCTTCTCAAATTGCATGGCCGTCCTTCGAAAAATTCGCAAATTTTGTTGAAGTTTATCATCAGGATCGTACTAAACCAACGATTTTTGAATTTATGAAAAATGTCGTGGTCATGTATTTTGTCGAAAATTCGTCTTTTTGGTTCTAAAATTAATCTTTTCGGTTGAAAATTCATCTATTTGGTTGAGGATTCAACTATTTTGTTAAAAATTCGTTTTTTGTTTGTTTAATTCAACTTTTCGTTGAAAATGAATTTTTTGAACTGGAAATTGGACGATTCTTTTTTTGTTAGAAAATTGTTCTTTCTTGATTGAAAATTCATCTATTTGGTTGAGGATTCAACTATTTGGTTAAAAATTCGTCTTTTTGGTTAATTTGTTCCAAAATTCATTTTTTTCTGGTTGAAAATTAATTTTTTAAACTGAAGATTTGACGATTCTTTTTTGGTTCAAAAAATATATTTTCTAGTTGAAATTTCAACTATTTGGTTTAAAATGTATCTTTCTAGATTGAAAATCCATCTATTTGGTTGAGGATTAAACTATTTTGTTAAAAATTCGTTTTTTTTGTTTGTTTAATTCAACTGGTTAAAAATTTATCTTTTATGGTAGAAAAGTCATATTTCTTTGTTAAAAATCAATTCTTTCGTTGAAAAATTAACTTTTCAGTTTGAAAATTCAGCTCTCTTCGAAAAAATTCGTCTTTTTGGCTAGAAAGTTTAAACAGTTCAAAAAAATCTTAGGAATTCGAATTATTTCATATTGAATGTAATATGATACCTATTTGAAAAATCATTCTATTTCCCCGGCTTTAAGAAAACGAAAAAAATGGGGAAAAGGGAAGTTTCTGGAAAACAAGAGAAAAAAAAGAAAAAAGAAATATTTTGAAAAAGGGGAAAAGAGGGGAACGAAAGTGCTTCCCAAATTGCAGGGCCGTCTTTCGAAAAATTTGCAAATTTTCTTGAAGTTTATCATCAGGATCGTACTAAACCAATGATTTTTAAATTTTTGAAAAATCTCGTGGTATCAATTTTTTCTGAATGTATAGAGTATATCTGGAATGTTGATGTGTTCAGCTGCTCGCGGTAACCTGGAAAATAATAAATGGGGGCGTGAGTAGGGGTCCCCCGTGCTGTCTGATTTATTAATTCGTTCGAAATATTCTCTCTCGAAATTGCTCGAGAGGGCCTTCAGGGTTCTATAAATTTGTGGATACGATGACGGCTTCCAATTAAATCCACGGTAACGACCAAGACTCGTTTTTCTCCAGTTATTACCAAATTATTATTTAACGAAAATATTTAATTTTCTCTTTTTGAAATCGATTTACAACCACAGAGGGCGATTATGTAACTTCTTGACTTTCATTTCCACTTTTTAAAAATTAATTCCTCTTTTTTCCCCGTTTCCCAGAAACTTTCCCTTTGTCCAAATCTAACTATTTTTGGTTGAATGTCAATTCTTATTAATTGAAAAGTCTATTGTTAATTTTTTGGTTCAGAATTCATCTCTTTTGATTAGAAATTTGATTATTTTGTTGAAAATTCAACTACTTTGTTAAAAAATAATATTTTTTGGTTGAAAATTCAACTACTTGGTTGAAAGCTAAACTATTTGGTAGAAAATACATTTTTTTGGTTGAAGATTCATTTCTTTGGTTGAAAATTTAACTATTTTTTTGGAATGTGAATTTTTTGTTGAAAATTCATATTTTCGGGTCTAAAATTCAACTATTTTGTAGAAAATTTGTCTTTCTTTCCGGTTCAAAATTCCACAATTTGGATAAATTTGTTTTCCTTCTTGGCGGCAAAATCTTCTTTAGAGTCAAATTTTTCCTTTTGGTATAAAAATTCATCTCTTTCGGTTGAAAATGCAACTGCTTTTTTGAAAATTAGTCTCTTTTTTTTGTCGAGAATTTAAAATGTAAATATTTTTTGCTTGAATTAGCAACAATTACGATTTTCGTTGAAAAATTATATTTTTTGTTAGAAAATGCAACTACTTGTTTAAAAGTTGAAGTACATTGTTAAAAATCCATTTTTTGTTGTTGGTTTTTTGGGCTTGAAACTAATTTTTTTACTGAAAATGTAACTATTCCATTTTTTCTCTAAGATTTATGCTTTTAAGTTAAAAATCAAATTCGTATTTTTAAGTAGAAAATTCGTTTCTTTGGTTAAAAATTCAATTTTTTAGCAAAAAATTCCATTGCTTTGTTGAAAATTCCTATTTTTGGGTTAAAAATTCAATTGTTTTGTAGAAAATTTCATTATTTTGTTCAAAGTTCAGATTTTTGGGTTAAAAATGTTGTGTTTTGTAGAAAATTCTTTTGTCTTGGTTGAAGATTCAACTACTTTGTTAAAAATTCAAGTTTTGGGTTAAAGTTAATTTTTTGGTTGAAAATTCCCATTTTTGTGCTAAAAATTCAACTGTTGTGTAGAAAATTCCATTATTTTGTTCAAAATTCACATTTTTGGGTTAAAAATTTTGTGTTTTGTAGAAAATTATTTTGTTTTGGCTAAAGATTCAAGTACTTTGTTAAAAATTCAAGTTTTTGGTTAAAGTTACCTTTTTTTTTTTAAATTCATATTTTCGGGTGAAAAATTCAACTTTGTTGCAGAAAATTCGTCTTTTGGATTGATTTTTTAAAATTTCTGTAGAAAATTCAATTAATTTTTTTTTCTTTCTTTACTCAAAAATCTTTTCTGATTAAAAATTCATATTTTCGGGTTACAAATGAACTATTTGGTAAAAAATTTATCTTTTTGGCTTAAAAATTCCAGTGTTTTGTTCCAAATTCAACTATTGGGTTGCAATGTATATCTTTTGTTAAAATTTTTATTTTTTTGCTAGAAAACTATTTGTTTCAAAATTCAAGTATTTTGTTGAAAGTTAATTTTTTTGTTAAAAATTTCCATTTTTGGGTTGAAAATTCATTTGTTGTGCAGAAAATTCCATTATTTTGTTCAAAATTCACATTTTTGGGTTGAAAATTTTGTGTTTTGTAGAAAATTCTTTTGTCTTGAATGAAGATTCAACTACTTTGTTAAAAATTCAAATTTTTGGTTAAAGTTACTTTTTTTTGAAAATTCATATTTTCGGGTGAAAAATTCAACTTTGTTGTAGAAAATTCGTCTTTTGGATTGATTTTTTTTACATTTTGGTAGAAAATTCAAGTAATTGGTTATGAATTAACTTTTTTGTTGAAAATTCATATTTTTGGGTTGAATATTTAATTTTTTGGTGGAAAAATCTTTTTGCCTCGAAAATTAAACAATTTTGTTGAATTTTTTTCATTCTTTATTGAAAAATTTTTTCTGGTTAAAAATTCATATTTTCGGGTTATAAATCTTGTTAAGAATTTGTATGCTTTTGGTAGAAAACTATTTGTTCCAAAATGCAAGTATTTGGTTGAAAGTTAACTTTTTTGTTGAAAATTTATATTTTCGGGTTACATATTCAATTGTTTTGTAGAAAATTTGTCTTTTTGCCTTGAAAAATGAAAAATTTGATTTTTTTTCTTTCTTTACTGAAAAATCTTTTTCGATTAAAAATTCAACTCTTTTGTTGAAAATTTTTCTTTTTAATTGAAAATTCAACTATTTATTTGCAAGTTCAAATATTTGGTTGAAAGTTGACTTTTTTGTTAAAAATTTATTTTTTTGGGTTGAAAATTCAACAATTTTATGGAAAATTAACAAAATATTTGAACATTCAACTAGTTAGTTAAAAATTCATCTGGTTGGTTGAAGTTTCTTTCTTTAGTTTCACCATTCATCTTTTAGGTGAAAAATTCTTTTCTTTCGATTGAAAATCAATTTTTTTTTTTTAAATTCATCTTGTCGGATATGAAAGTCAATGTTTTTCTAAAAAATTATGTGGGACTGTGAAGTCTGAATAAATTATATACAAATTTTCAATTCCATACCCTTTTTTCTTTGAAATTTCATTACGAAGTAGTTCTCAACGAAAGTTGTGAAACTGATTAAATTGCATATACGTCAAATGAATTTTCTGAATCTGGATCATGAGGCTAATCAGAAATCAAGTATTATGTTTATTTCTCATAAAAATGTCATTTTCAGAAGAAATTAATTGAACACCGACCATATATATCCCTATACTTCCACTTCATTGACCGAAGTTGGGTGGGACTGACGTTACAACTTGACAGTATATTGCTTTGCATATATTGAGAACTATCAATTCAATTCATGATAGTAGAATCTGATTTAAAACAGGACTGTGATTACACTCTCTGGATCATAATTCAAAATAATGTTGCCAGGTGGCGTGTTATATCATAAGTTGAAATCAAGAACTATATTATACATTTTATAGTTCACGTTCCCTGAATGATCATTAAATGAATAGTAAAACTGAAATCAACAAATGTGCTTAATCGACCACCTACAAGTTATTACGATAAATTAATTCAGTGGAAAATTAGAAATGTTGTACTGTTATTAACTTAATCACCTCAATCAGGAGCGATATACAGGGAAGCATCTCGCGGCTGCAGGCGAAGAAACGAAGATGCGGATATTATTATTGTTATTTTATTGCACTAATCGCCATTCCTAATTGTACCTTTGCGGGTGGCAAAGAAGATCATGCAACAGATATGAGCGCGAGAAGGCATTTTTTGATCCACGATTGGCTTATGACTCCTTCGTAGTATAAGCGAGTATGACTTCAGTTTCCTACCGTAATTATACCGCGGAATACTTATGTACCCATTCTATAAATCTACTGAGCGGCACGTTGCAAGTCCTCGCAATTACAATTTACGATTTATGATACTGGTTTCCTCTTGACTTTTCACCCGAGATTCAACCAAGTTTGATTTGTTCCAATCGGTTTTTAGAAAAGTGATGACTTATGATTATCAGCTACAATATTGACTTTTTCATGTTTCAATTATGTTCATGCAGTTTGAATTATTTTACTACCACCAGAAAGTCAGTCCCACCCAGAAGTCGGGTGGGACTGACGTTCGCAATATATTGCTTTATTATTCACATTATGCTACATTATGCTTTATATATTGCTTTATATATTTATTTTTCAAGAAAAATTGAAATGCTTCTTGAATTATTTGGTAAGTAAGTATACCATTAAGCCATTTCCCTTTCAGGGTAGGCGTGACACTACCCGATTCGGGTAGTGTTTCTAGGTGGATAGTTTCTTGTAGCAAATAACTACAAGTGTGGGCTCACCACACCCACAAAATATCATTATAATTATTATCAAATTTTTTTTTATATATTGGTAGATCCAACCAAAAAATGTTGTTGAATCAAGCAAATGAATTTGGCCAACTGAATGAAAATTTGGTACATTTAACCGAAATTGTTTTCAATAGAACGATTTTGTTGAATACAGAAAACTTTTTTCTGGTGGTATTCACGTTATGCTCAGATAAGAAGATAAAAAGCAAAAAATATCTGAGATCCACTCGATGTGATCCAAGTACGTACAGCAGGGTGACTTACAATTATCAGCTACAATATTGACTTTTTCACGTTTCAATTACGTTCATGCAGTTTGAATTATTTTACTACACCTAGAAAGTCAGTCCCATCCAGAAGTTGGGTGGGACTGACGTTACAAGTTATAATATATAGAAAAAATTTTTCTAGTGGTATTTAGGGTGACTCAAAAAACCAAGAGTCACGAATTTTTTTTTGCGTCTCCCCCTTCCTAATTTTTGGGTCTCCCCACTCTTTTTGATTGAAATTTAATTCTTTTTAATTGAAAATTCGTTATTTTGGATAAAAAAATTCATCGTTTAGTAAAAAAATAATTTTTTTTTTTTTTGAAGGTTATTCCTTTTAATTGCAAAGTCTACTATCAAATTTTTGGTTAACAATTCATCTCTTGTGGTTGAAGATTTGACTATTTTGTTGAAAATTCAAGTATTTGGTTGAAAATTTATTTACTTTGTTGGAAATTCGTCTTTTTGGCAAAAAATTAATTTTTCAACAGAAAATTTATTTATTCTAGTTTTGATTGAAAATTGATCGTTTTTAGTTTAAAAAATTAAACTATTTGGATGAAAGTTATCTTTTTTGTTGACAATTCAACTGTTTTGTAGAAAATTAGTTTTTTTGACTTGAAAATTCAACTTTTTGGTTGAAGATTTTGAAATTCGTCTTCTTTCGTTGGATTCAACTGTTTTTTATCTAAAATTAAAATGTTTTTCTGTTAAAATATCGACAATTATATTTTTTCTTCTGAATTAATTTTTTTTTCATTTAAAAGAAATTTATTCTGTTAACATTTTTTCTTTTTTGTCAAAAAATTAATTTTTTGAACTGAGAATTTAACTATTATGTTTTCTCTTGAAAAATTGATTGTTTAGTTTAAAAATTCAACAATTTTGTTGAAATTTAACTTTTTAGTTAAAAATTTATATTTTTCATTTTAAAATCCAACTGTTTTGTAGAGAATTCGCTTTTTTGGCATAAAATTCAACAACTTGGTTGAAATTTTTTTTCTCTCTGAACTCAAAAATCTTTTTTATTTTTAATTAATCTTTTTTGGCTGAGGATTTTGAAAATTCACCTTTTTGGTTGAATTCAACGGTTTTTTATTTCAAATTAAAATATTTTTTGTTGTGTCGTCAACAATTCAATTTTTTGTTTTGAATCGATATTTCTTTGATTAAACTATTTTTGAATTAAAATTAAAATCTTTTTTGCTTGAAATATCCAGAATTACATTTTCTGCTGATAATTCGTTTTTTTATTCTTGAAAATTCAACTACTTGATTGAAAAAAAAACTTCATTGTTAAAAATTAATTCTTTGTTGTTAAAGATTCAAAGAGATGAACTCTTCGTTTGAAAATTTTCATTTTTTGTAACTGAAAATTTATCTTTTTTATTTGAAAATTCAACTATCAATATTTTTTGCTTCAAACTTCAATTATTTAGATGTGGATGCAACTCTTTGGTTGAAAATTATTATTTTTTTTAAATGCAATTATTTGTTTAAAAAATCAAATTTTTCTTGAAAATTTAATCATTTCATTCGAAATTGAACTATTTTGTAAAAAAAGGTCACCAAATGCAATTGAAAGTTAAACTACATTGCTAAATTTGTCTTTTTTGAAAATTCATCATCTTACTTAAAATTCATCCCTTTGGTTACGAATTTAATTATATTGTTGGAAAATTTTGTTTTTTATTTGTTAAAGATTTATTTAAAAAAATAGAAATCTAACTATTTTATTTTTGTTTGAAAATTGATCTTTTTCATTTCAAAATTCAACTGTTTGGTTGAAAATTGATACTTTTTAGTTAAAAATTCAACTATTTGGTTAAAAATTCGACTAAGGTACAAATTCATCTCTTTTGCTTCAAACTTTAACTATTTGTAGATACAACTATTTGGATGAAACTAAAATTTTTTGTTGTTAAAAATTAAAATATTTGGTTAAAACTTTTAATATTTTTTTAAAAGTTTAATTATTATTTTTGGAAAATTCAAGTATTTTTGTTAAAAAATTTTTATTTTGGATTAAAAATTCATCTTCTCGGTTTTACAAGTGAAATATTTTCTAAAATTTTTCTAAAACTTTTCAGCATCAAAATTCAACTTTTTTCGTTAAAAATTAATCTATTTTGGTAGAAAATTAATCTTTTTGTTGTTATAAATTCAATTATTTTGTGAATAATCTTAAAATTTGAAACGTTTTATATTTAATTCAATATGGTCTTTATGCCTTAATTTTATTAAAAAGAATTTTTCCTCTATTATTCCCCTATTTTTTTGAAAAACCATTAGAAAAAAAAATTTGTATCTTCCGTGCAAAACGTAAAAGTGGAATAAAGTATAGGCAAGACGTTCATCACCATCATCAATTTTTTTTCAACCCCCCCCCCCCCCCCTAACACCCTTTTATAGTTTAATTTTTTTTTCAACAATTTTATTTCCAGAAGGAATTAAAAAAAAAAGCAGTAAAGCCGATGAAGGTATTCGGATTAAAACATTTCAATTTGCCACAAGATGATTTGCATCAGAAACTCATTTATGGGTACATTAAAAAGTCTCTTAAAAATGCCTGCTTATCTAAATCCGTGCAATTTTAATTTGAGAAGCCATGACGTTTCTTGTAGGAAGCTCTCGAGAGATACCGTAAGGAGGATAATTTTTTATCCGCTTTTAATCCCATGGGTTGTTCTTTTTTTTTTACGGACACGAACGGCGCCAAAAGCGGCTGATCAAAGATGACAGGCAATTGATTCAAGTGCGGAGAAGATCCAGGCCTGGCTCTCAGTGTTCCATGTCGGAGAAAATGATTAGCACTAGCCGTGGCCAAATTCAGAACAAAAGTGCCCTAACAAGATTAGAACCCACCAGTCAATTACGCAGCAGCTTGTCCTTGTCTTATTCTTAGACCTAGATGACATCGGATTGAAGGATTTTAGGAAGAAACACGCTTCCAGAATTTAGGCCTTAAAAAAGTTTAGAAAACGTTTATAAATTTTATTAAAGAGGAACAGAAATTTCATAAACTTTATTTAATTAATTTTTTTCGGAAAAAAGATCTTCACGATTTTCTCCGCTGGGAATCGAACCACAGAACTTCCGATTGCCGGTCGGGTGCTTCCCCATTAAGCTACTAGAGAGATCGAGAGAAGAAACTTTTTTCAGAAAATACACATCGTGGGTGTGGTGAGCCCAAACTTGTAGTTATTTACTACAAGAAACTATCCACCTAGAAACACTACCCGAATCGGGTAGTGTCACGCCTACCCTGAAAGGGAAATGGCTTAATGGTATACACACGGATTATTTTGCCAGATGGTACAAATCACATTTTTCAAAGAATCTGTATTATCATCAGAGAATAAAATAAATTCAGAAGAAAAAATATAATTGTCGATATTTGAACAAAAAAACATTTTAATTTTAGATAAAAAAAACAGTGGAATCCAACGAAAGAAGACGAATTTCAAAATCTTCAACCAAAAAAGTTGAATTTTCAAGTCAAAAAAACTAATTTTCTACAAAACAGTTGAATTTCCAACAAAAAAAAAAGTAATTGAATTAGAAAAAAAAATTTAATTTTCAACCAAATAGTCGAATTTTTCACCACAAGAGATGAATTGTGAACCAAAAATTTGATAGGAGACTTTGAAATTAAAAAGGATAATCCCCAAAAAAAAAGATTATTTTTTTGCTAAACGATGCATTTTTTTATCCAAAATAACGAATTTTCAATTAAAAAGAATTAATTTTCAATCAAAAAGAGTGAGGATCCCCAAAAATGGGGAAGGGGGAGACGCCAAAAAAAAATTCGTGACTCTTAGTTTTTTGAGTCACCCTAATGTACGTACTTGAATACCATCAGAAAAAAGTTTTCTATATTCAACAAAATCAAGAAATCAAAATCAAATCAACAAAATCGTTCAAGAAACATTTTCATTTGTGTTGAAAAATAAATAAATAAAGCAATATATAAAGCATAATGTGGAAAATAAAGCAATATATTGTCAACTTGTAACGTCAGTCCCAC
>CAKNYM010052579.1:37123-62987 GCA_932195095.1 Andricus curvator
AATCGTAAGTCACCCTAATGTACGTACTTGAATCACATCGAGTGGATCTCGGATATTTTTTGCTTCTTATCTTCTTATCTGAGCATAACATGAATACCACAAGGAAAAAGTTTTCTATATTCAACAAAATCGTCGAGAAAAACGATTTTGGTTGAATGAACCAAATTTCCATTCAGTTGACCAAATTCATTTGCATGATTCAACAACACTTTTTGGTTGGATCTACCAAATAATTCAAGAAGCATTTTAGTTTTGTGTTGAAAAATAAATAAAAAAAGCATAATGTAGCATAATGTGAAAAATAAAGCAATATATTGTCAACTTGTAACGTCAGTCCCACCCAACTTCTGGGTGGGACTGACTTTCTGGTGGCAGTAAAATAATTCAAACTGCATGAACGTAATTGAAACGTGAAAAACTCAATATTGTAGCTGATAATCATAAGTCATCACTTTTCTAAAAACCGATTGGAACAAATCAAACTTGGTTGAATCTCGGGTGAAAAGTCAAGAGGAAACCAGCATCATAAATCGTAAATTGTAATTGCGAGGACAGAACCACAGAACTTCCGATTGCCGTTCGGGGAAAATAATGCGTTTATTTTCTGAAAAAAGTTTCTTCTCTCGATCTCTCTAGTAGCTTAATGAGAAAGCACGCGACCGGCAATCGGAAGTTCTGTGGTTCGATTCCCAGCGGAGCGAAAGGAGAAGATCTTTTTTCAGAAAAAAATTAATTAAAATACATTTCATTTCGTAGCTTTAGTCTTCTAAAGAGTGTAAGTGCTCGGAGAAATTCTCACGAGCATGATAATATTCTAAATTTTCTTAAAGAAGAACAGAAATTTCATAAACTTTTTTTCAATTAATTTTTGTCTGAAAAAAGATCTTCTCATTTTGCTCCGTTGGGAATCGAACCACAGAACTTCCGATTGCCGGTCGGGTGCTTTCCCATTAAGCTACTAGAGAGATTGTGAGATGAAACTTTTTTCAGAAAATACACGCATTATTTTCCCCGACCGGCAATCGGAAGTTCTGTGGTTCGATTCCCAGCGGAGCGAAAACAGAAGATCTTTTTCAGAAAAAAATTAATTAAAATAAATTTTAATTCATAGCTCCATCTAGTCTGAGATTTCTTGAAAAATTTCATAAACAAGTGCATAATGTGCTCGGAGAAATTTTCACGAGCATGACAATATTTAAAAAAACGTATTTTCTATCTTTATCAATAATAATTACATTATTTAAATTTCGCGGGAAAATGTATCGCTTCAAATGGGGGAGTTTACCACTCACCAGAGTGCGCGATCTGTTCGGGTCCAAGTTCTGCGAAAATTTAAATTTAATATATAAAAAATTGCTTTTTTTATACAAATTATTATTAAAAGTTTATAATTCATTCATAAAATGGAGTCAAAATTTTAGTCATTCAGTTTGAAAAGAAAAAATGTAAAAACCGTCTTCTTTCTTTTGGTTGAATTGGTCGTCTTTTTTTTAAATTCAACTGTTTTTTATTTAATATTACAGTCTTTTTTTTTTGGTTCAAAGTTATACTACCTTATTGAAAAGTAATTTTTTTGGTTAAAGATTCAGTGCTTTTGTTGAAATTTCATTTTTATGGTTGGAAATTTAACTATTTTATTGAAAACTTCGATTTTTTTTTGTTTAAAAATTAATTTTTTCAACTCACTCTTCCATTTTTTGTTTAAAATGTTTTCTTTTTTAGTTCAAAATTCACTTCTTTTATAGCAAATTGAACTATATTGTTGGAAATTCAATTTTTTCATATAAAAATTTCACTATTGCATTTTTGGTTGAAAAGTATTTTTTTTTCAGTTGAAAATATATCAATTTTGTTAAAAATTCGTTTTCTTTTAGTGGAAAATTGGCCTTTTTTAGTTAAAACTTCAAATATTTAGTTGGAAATTTATTCATTTTGTTGCAAATTTGTCATTCTAGTAGAAACTTAATCTTCTTGTTTAAAAATTAAAATGTTTAATTTTTTGTTTTCAAACTAAATGACTTACATTTTTGAGTTGTGTTTTCAAGTAAAAAAAATCAATTTTCAACCAAAATTTGAATAGTTAAAATATCAGAAAAAAAAATATTCAACAACAAAAACGAATTTTCAACAAAATAATTTTTTTTTTCATTCAAAAAAGTGATTTTTTAACCAAAAATAGGAGAAATTAATTTTCAGTTAAGAAAATCAATTTTCAACCGAAAAATTAATTGTCAGAAAAATAATTCAATTTTAAACTAAAAAAAAATGGAATAATTATATCTTCAGTTAAAAAAATTAATTTCCAACTAAAAAGAAACCAATTTTCAACCGAAGAAAATAATTTTTAATCACAATGATGAATTTTGAACTAAAAATATGAAATTTTGACCAAATAGTGGATTTTTCAACCCAAAAGGTGAATTTTCTATGAACAAAAAACCGAATTTTCAGCTCAATAGTTTTTTTTCTACTAAACAGATAATTTTCTAACGAAAAATAATACATTTCTATCAAAAAAGGTACATTTTTCACAAAAAATAGAATAGCTCAAGTGAATTTTCAACTAAAATTATGAATCTTCAACTAAAAAAAAATTAATTTTTCAACAAAACAGTTAAATTTTCAACCAAAAAAATTAATTTTTAAACAAAAAGATAAAATTTCAACGATGAGAGTACTCTTCTACAAAAACGAGAGGGATTTTTAACAAATAGTTGAATTTTAACCTAACACAGATAAATTTTCAACTAAAAATAGAATAGTTAAATTTTCAGTAAAAAAATTAATTTTCAATCAAATTAAAGTAAATTTTCAACGATATAGCATATTTTTCAACCAAGAAGATTATATTTTTTCTATAAAAAAAATGAATTTTCGACAAAAAATGGAACATTTACGTTTCCAGTTGAAAAAATTAATTCTTAATAAGAAAAATCTCCTTTTCAACTAAAAAGTAAAAAGATTAATTTTCAAATTTTGAACCAATAAGTTGAATTTTGTACCAAGTATTTGAATTTTTAAAGGAATTTTCAACGAAAAAGATGAATTAATTATTCACCTAGAAGATTAAATATTCGCCCACAAAATTCGAATTTTCAATAAAATACAGTCATTTTTAAACGAGTATTTGAATTTTCAACATAAGAAGATAAATTTCGAACTAAACATGTACGAGTTCGGTTTTCTGTTAAAAGAATTAATTTTCATCTAGAAAACATAATTTCCAATAAAATTATTCAATTTTGAACAAAAACAAGGGTTTTCAACTAAAAAGTAAAAAAATTAATTTTCAAATTTTCAACCAGCAAGATGAATTTTCTACCAAAATAGATGAATTTTTAACAATATACATGAATTTTCAACCAAATATTTGAATTTTGAAACAAATTTCCAACGAAAAAGATGAATAATTATTCGCAAAGAAGATTGAATATTCTCCCACAAAAGTCGAATTTTCAATAAAATATAGTAATTTTAATACGAATATTTGAATTTTCAACATAAGAAGATAAATTTTGAACTAAACACGTACGAGTTAGGTTTTCAGTCGAAAAAAATTAATTTTCATCTAGAAAACCTAATTTCCAATAAAATTATTCAATTTTGAACAAAAACAAGGTATTTCAACTAAAAAGTAAAAAAATTAATTTTCAACCAGTAAGATGAATTTTCTACCAAAATAGATGAATTTTTAACAAAGTGCATGAATTTTCAACCAAATATTTGAAATTTTAAAGCAATTTCCAACGAAAAAGATAAAATAGTCACCAAGAAGATCAAATATTCTCACAAAAAATTCGAATTTCAATCAAATTCAGTAATTTTAAAACGAATATTTGAATTTTCATCATAAGATAAATTTTGAAATAAACATGTACGAGTTAGGTTTTCAGTTAAGAGAATTAATTTTCATCTAGAAAACACAATTTCCAATAAAATTATTCAATTTTGAAGAAAAACAAGGTTTTTCAACTAAAAAGTAAAAATATTAATTTTCAAATTTTCAACCAGTAAGATGAATTTTTAACAAAGTACATGAATTTTCAACTAAATATTGGAATTTTTAAAGGAATTTTCAACCAAAAAGATGAATTAATCATTCACCAAGAAGATTAAATATTCGCCCAAAAAATTTGAATTTTCAATAAAATACAGTAATTTTAAAACGAGTATTTGAATTTTGAACATAACAAGATAAATTTCGAACTAAACATGTACGAGTTGATTTTTCAGATAAAAAAATTAATTTTCATCTAGAAAACATAATTTCCAATAAAATTATTCAATTTTGAACAAAAACAAGGTTTTTCAACTAAAAAGTAAAAAAATTAATTTTCAACTGAGATAAATTTTCTACCAAAATATATAAATTTTTAACAAAGTACATGAATTTTCAACCAAATATTGGAATTTTTAAAGGAATTTCCAACGAAAAAGATGAATTAGTCACCAATATAATTAAATATTCTTCCACAAAATTCGAATTTTCAATAAAATAGAGTAATTTTAAAACGAATATTTGAATTTTCATCATAAGATAAATTTTGAAATAAACATGTACGAGTTAGGTTTTTAGTTGAAACAATAATTTTTCATCTAGAAAACATAATTTCCAATAAAATTATTCAATTTTAAACAAAAACAAGGTTAAAATTCAAGAATTTTAAATTAGATTAAAATCAAATTCAAAATCCTATTTAACGTCCAATACTCAAGTTAATGTATAGAAATTCTATACATTGTTTTGGTTCAAAATTGAATAATTTTATTGGAAATTATGTTTTCTAGATGAAAAATAATTGTTTTAACTGAAAACCTCACTCGTACATCTTTAGTTCAAAATTTATCTTATGTTGAAAATTCAAATATTTTTTCAAAAATTACTGTATTTTATTGAAAATTTGAATTTTGTGGGAGAATATTTAATTTTCTTGGTGAACACTGTATAGAATTCATGAAAATGAAAAAAAGAATCCAACGACCAAATTGGGACAACCACCATAAAATGCTCGTATTGTAATAAAAAAAAACTTGAAAAAGAAATTTTCTTTGGACAAAAATAAATAAATAAATTCATTTTTCGTGCCTCTTTTTTATTTTTGTCCAAAGTCATTTTTTTTTTTCAAGAAAAAGTTTTTTTTTTTTTTATTACAATAGGAGCAGTTGATGGTGGTTGTCCAAATTTGGTCGTTGACTTCTTGTTTTTATTTTCAGGAATTCTATACATTAAAAACAAGGTTTTTCAACTGAAGTGATGTATCATCAATCATTGAATGAAAAGTTTCTTTGACTCAGAGACATTTCTTTAGATTCAAGAAGTGGTTCTTTCAATTCAAGACAGATATTTTTCTCAGGGAATATTGCCCGGAACAAAATTTCACTTCTGTTTTTTCTATGCACTTTACCTTTTTGCTTTGAGAGCATCCTCTAATTTTCAGAGTTGCTCTAATGGTCTAATGACCAAATGGATAATGGATAGCTCTCGCACTTACGTAAAGTAAGCCACAGCTTGAAAACAGATGTTACTTCCTGAGACAAGTTATTCTTTGTGAGTCGAAAACTCTAAAATCGAATGTTGAAACCAGGGCTTAAAATGTTTCGTAGTCTGACACACTTTTTCTAATCCATGGTTTAGTCTGGATTTAAAAGTAGCCCAAAATCAAAAAATTTAAAGGGGAAAATTACCTTTATTTTCTAAACAAAACTTCAAGTTTCTAACCATTCTAGTTTCGAGTTTTGAATAATTTTGTTTACGAGAATTCCTATTTATTTTTTCATTCAAACATGAACCCAATTAATAAACTTATTGAAAAAAAAAACTTATTTAAACTTATTAATTAATAAACTTAAAATTAAAATTAATAAAGTTGCCAACGGCCAAACCAGGCTGAAAAAACCAGTTCTCGTCAGATCACTGAAGTTAAGCAGCGTTGGGCGCGGTTAGTACTTGGATGGGTGACCATTCGAGAATACTGCCTGCTGTTGGCACATCGTGGGTGTGGTGAGCTCAACTTGTAGTTATTTACTACAAGAAACTATCCACCTAGAAACACTACCCAAATCGGGTATAACGCCTACCCTGAAAGGGAAATGGCTTAATGGTATACTACTATGAAAGTTAATTCATTAATTCTTTTTGAATGAAAAGTCTTTATGTTTATTAGGGTGATTTTTTTTTTGGCTTTTTTTAATTCAACTTGGCACCCCTACAAATTATTCCTTCTGCTGGGAAAATGGCCTCTGATTTGTTTCAGAAAAAAAAATATTTAGAGGTCGCTCAAGGTCATTTTAGGGCAAAAATGCCCATTCCTAATTAAATTGACGCTATTCATTGATTATTTATTTCTGACGCGTATGAATTTTGTTCTTTACAAGTCAATATTGCACTCAGATTTTTTTTCAGATTTTTGCAATGACATTCAAAGGTAGCTCAAGGTCATTTTCTCAATAAAATTTAATTCAATGAAATTGTCGCTAGTCCTTTTTTGAGAAACAGTGTCAATTTATTCTCTGTGGCAGAAAAATTAGTCAAAAGGTTTAATAACTGCGTGTCATATTACTTCAAGGTCATTCAGGGTCATTTTGCGAAAAATGGTCATTCAAAAAATTGTTCTTCTTCATGGTAGTTATTTTTTTTTAATTTTGCTGAAAGAGGCACTGTTTTTTCATTATCACAATTTACAAAATCTCATTTTTTGCTAAATGACCTTGAATGTCCTTCAAATAATATGACAAACATTAATAATGTTTGTAAGACTAATCTTTTTCTACCGAAATGAATAAATTGACACTACTTCTCTGTAGAAAAAAAAAACTAGAGAAAATTTCATTGAATTAACATTTTGTTAAGAAAATGACCTTGAGCCACCTTTGAATGTCATTGTAAAAATCTGAAAAAATCTAAGTATAATATTGAATTGTTAAGAACACATTTCATACGCACTAGAAATAAATAAGCAATAGTGTCAATTTAATTAGGAATGTGCATTTTTGCCCTAAAATGACCTTCAGCGACCTCTAAATATTTATTTTTCAATTCTGAAACAAATCAGAGGTCATTTTCTCGGCAACTGGAATAATTTGTACGGGTGTGAAGTTGAATTAAAAAAAATCACCCTAATGTTTATATATCATATTTTGGTTGAAAATTTCATTACTTTGTGGAAAATTTCATTAATTTTCTGAAAATTCAACTGTTTTGTATGATATTTGTCTTTTTCACTTGAAAATTTAACAATTTACTTGACATTTTTTTCATTCCTAACTGAATAATATTTATTGTTAATTAATTTTTTACTTAAAAAAGATCTTCTCCTTTCACTCTGCTGGGAATCGAACCTCAGAACTTCCGATTGCCGGTCGGGTGCTTTCCCATGAAGCTACTAGAGAGATCGAGAGAAGAATCTTTTTTCAGAAAATACACGCATTATTTTTCCAGGTGGTGAATCAAATTTTTCAAGGAATCTGTATTATCATCAGAAAATAACAGACAAATTTTAACGTCTTTTCAGACTAGATGGAGATATGAATTAAAAATGATTTTTAATTAATATTTTTCTGCAAAAAGATCTTCTCCTTTCGCTCTTTTTTTTATTTCCTTTCTCCTTTCTTCTTAGCGAAAGTAGAAGATCTTTTTTCAGAAAAAATTTAATTAGAAATAACTTTTAATTCATATCTCTATCTAGTCTGAAAAGACGTTAAAAATTTTATGTTATTCTCTGGTGATAATACAGATTCCTTGAAATATTTATTGGTTGAAAATTCAACTCTTTTGTTGAAAATTAGCCTTTTTTAAGTTAAATTCAATTTTTTCTTATTTAAAATTAAAATCTTTTTTGGTTAAAATATCAACTATTGCATTTTTCTCATTAGATGACATCTTTACTGGTTTTTCGAAAGAAATCGTTTTCAAATATCCCTTCGATTTCTTGAGAAATAAGAAATTTGTTCGAATCCACACAAAAGTAAATCCATTTTTAAAAAATTATTTTAATTTCCACTTTCTAATTGAAAATTGGACAAAAAGTGGAAAATTAAAAATAAACTGGGACTTTCTATCTCCATTCTAAGAAAAAATTGCTAAACAAAATAATAAATTGTTCAAACCATGTATGTAAACATCTAATTATTCGTATAAAGTAGTGTTTTATGTATCAGAAACAATTTGCATTTTAAAAAAACGCAAAAAAACGTTAAATTGTAATAAAATTAAAAAATAGTTTTTTGTTACAAAGGGGGGGGGGGGATATATCGAAAAATTATTCTTATTTTAATAAAAATAACTAGTTTCAAATAAACAAACAAAAAGAATGTTTCAATTACCCAAACATGGTGGGTAAATCTTACCACGTGCAGGTAATTGTTGTTGGAGGAAAATATAACACATGTGTTAACATGTGGTTTTTTCATATGAGCAATATTTTTGTTTTGAAAGAAAATATTTTTAATTAGATTTGCGCAAGGAAGTTCAAGTCTAAAAAACAACCCTCAGAAGAAACTAAAAAAAAAACCCTCCAAAACGACTATTCAGTTTCATGAAATGAAGATGATACAATAAAGTATACATGGTACCCATACCCAACGTGGTGGGTAATTCCTACCACGTTTAGGTAATTTGTGTTGGAGGAAAAGATAACTTTGTTTTTCTGTGCAGTTTTTTTTCTATGTGCAATATTTTTGTTTTGAAATAAAATATTTTTAATTATATTTGCACAAGGAAGTTAAAGTCTCAAAAATGACCGTCAGAAGAAACTAAAAAAAAACCCTCCAAAACGACCATTCAGTTTCATGAAATAAAGAAGATATAATAAAGTAGACGTGGTGAACATACCGAACGTGGTGGGTAAGTACTACCACGTTTAGGTAATTTTTGTTGGAGGAAAAAATAACTTTGTTTTTTTCTGTGCAGTTTTTTTCTATAAGCAATACTTTTGCTTTGAAAGAAAATATTTTTAATTAGATTTGCACAAGGAAGTTAAAGTCTCAAAAATGACCCTCAGAAGAAAAAAAAACTCGCCAAAACGACCCTATAGTTTCATGAAATGAAGAAGATACAATAGACATGGTAACCATACCCGACGTGGTGGGTAAGCACTACCACGTTTAGGTAATTTTGTTGGAGGAAAAGATAACTTTGTTTTTTCTGTGCAGTTTTTTTTAAGCAGATTCGCATGTAGGCATAAATGTACAACAAAAAATGCCATTCATGTAAATGGAAAGCAGCAAATGTTTCATGGAGGATAGCAACAAGGAAGTTAAATGATAAAGTGGAAGATGTTAGCGTTCTTAACTGACAGCCATTCGCTGCTCATTGTTTTGAATAATCGATGTGCAACTCTAACTACTGCTTGGGTCGTCCCGAGTCCGATTTACAAACACCATACTCAAAGTTTCTTTGGAGAAGATACATAGTGGAACGAATCAGAATGTAAATCATTCTCGGTGGCATCCGATGTATTCTGTCGGAGCAAGATTCGAGGTCTTAGCCATGAACCTTCTCTCTTTGTTTAGAAAGCGATAGGATGCGTGGTAATAACTTGAGCACTGACTAGCATTCTTGCATGGGTTAGGTTCTTTCCTGCCCTAGGTTGGAAAAATTTTCAAGTGTAGGACAATTAATGACTTTTTTTAATTTGCTTGAAAACTATCCAAATTTTGAAAAAATGTTAAAAAAAGAGTACAGGATGAATTCATCACAATTCTTTGAGAATAAATAAATTTTTCAAAAAAAGAAATGAACCCCAGCCGAATTCTGTACGATCGCAGTAACTTATCAGTATAAATCTTCTCATCGATAATGTAAACAGATGCGATAATCGTCGTGACTCCAGGGCACTCACACTCTGGTTAACGTAACAGTATGCCAAGCTAGTAACGAGCGACGACATACCAACTTTGAAAAAAGTGTAAAAAAGAACACAGGATGAATTCATCACAATTTTATGAGAATAACAAAATCTTTTAAAAAACAAAAATGAGCCCCAGACGAATTCTGTACGATCGCAGTAACTTATCAGCATAAATATTCTCATCGATAATGTAAACAGATGCGTTAATCGTCGTGACTCCACGACACTCACACTATGGCTAACATAACAGTATGCCAAACTAGTAACGAGCGACGACATACCAACTTCGAAAAAATTTAAAATAAAGAGCACAGGGTGAATTCATCACAATTTTTCGAGAATAAATAAATTTTTCAAAAAACAAAAATGAGCCCCAGCCGAATTCTGTACGATCGCAGTAACTTATCAGTATAAATCTTCTCATCGATAATGTAAACAGATGCGATAATCTTCGTGACTCCAGGGCACTCACACTCTGGCTAACATAATAGTATGCCAAACTAGTAACGAGCGACGACATACAAACTTTGAAAAAATTACAAAAAAAGAGCACAGGATGAATTCATCACAATTTTTTGAGAATAAATAAATTTTTCAAAAAACGAAAATGAGCCCCAGCCGAATTCTGTGCGATCGCAGTAACTTATCCGTATACATCTTCTCATCGATAATGTAAACAGATGCGATAATCGTCGTGACTCCAGGGCACTCACACTCTGTCTAACATAACAGTATGCCAAGCTAGTAACCAGCGACGACATACCAACTTTTTAATATAGAATAGTTAAATTTTCAAGCCCAAAAAATCAATTTGCTAAAATTCTAAGTTTTTATCCAAAAAAATGAATTGTCAACCAAGTATTTGAATTTTCAACGAAAAATTATAGGTTTTCAACCAAAAAAATTAAATTTCAATAAAACAGTTGAATTTTCTACCAAAAGGGATGACTTTAACAAAATAGTTGAATTTTGACCAAAAAAAAATAATGTTCAATAAAATAGTTTAATTTTTGACCAAATAACTGAATTTTTAACCTACAAAGATGAATTTTTAAACAAGAAGATTATTTGTGAATCAAAAGACGAATTTTGAACAAAAAACATGAATTTTTAAGCAGATATTTTTATTTTCAACTAAATATCTAAGTTTTGTACCTAAAAGATGAATTTTCAACCAAATATTTGAATTTTAAACGAAAAAATGTGGGATTTCAAGCAAAAAGATGAATTTTCAATAAAACAGTTGAATTTTCGACCAAAAAAGTTGACTTTAACAAAATAGTTGGATCTTCAACAAAAAAATTTAATTTCTGAAAAAATGGTTAAATTTTTTACGAAATAACTGAATTTTTAACCTACAAAGATGAATTTTTAAAAACGAAGATTATTTTTGAACCAAAATACGAATTTTGAACAAAAAACGTGAATTTTCAACTAAAAATCGAAGTTTTCAACCAGAAAGATGAATTTTCAACAAATTATTTGAATTTTCAACTAAAAATATAGGATTTCAACGAAAAAATTAATTTTCAATGAAACAGTAGAATTTTCGACCAAAAAAGATGACTTTAACAAAATAGTTGAATTTTCAACAAAAAAAAACATAATTTTTAATAAAATAGTTGAATTTTTGACGAAATAACTGAATTTTTAACCTGCAAAGATGAATTTTAAAAAACGAAGGTTATTTTTGAACCAAAAGACGAATTTTTAACAAAAAACGTGAATTTTCAAACAGATATTTTTATTTTCTACTAAAAATCTAAGTTTTCAACCAAAAAGATGAATTTCCAACCAAATATTTGAATTTTCAACTAAAAATATAGAATTTCAACCAAAAAGATGAATTTCCAATAAACCAATTGAATTTTCGACCAAAAAAGATGACTGTAACAAAATAGTTGAATTTTAAACAAAAAATTTAATTTTAAATACAATTGTTGAATTTTTTACGGAATAACTGAATTTTTAACCTACAAAGATCAATTTTTAAAAACAAAGATTATTTTTGAACCAAAAGACGAATTTTTAACAAAATACATGAATTTTCATCCAAATACTTCAAATTTCAAAAAAAAAAAAATTATGTTTTCAACCAAAAAGATGAATTTTCAACCAAATATTAAAATTTTCAATTAAAAATATAGAATTTCAACCAAAAAGATGAATTTTAAATAAAACAGTTGAATTTTCCACAAAAAAGATGACTTTAACAAAATAGTTGATTTTTCAACAACAAAATTTAATTTTTAATAATATAGTTGAATTTTTGACGAAATAATTGAATTTTTAAACTAAAAAGATGAATTTTTTAAAACGAAGATTATTTTTGAACCAAAAGACGAATTTTGACAAGTACATGAATTTTCAACTAAATATTTCAATTTTCAACTAAAAATCTAAATTTTCAACCAAAAAGATGAATTTTCAACCAAGCATTTGAATTTTCAACTAAAAATTATAGGTTTTCAACCAAAAAAAATGAATTTTCAAGCAAACAATTGAATTTGATATCAAAAAAGAGAATTTTAACAAAATATTTGAATTTTTACAAAAAAATGTAATGTTCAATGAAATAGTTTAATTTTTAACCAATTAACTGAATTTTGAACATCTAAGTTTTCAACCAAAAATGGTAAAATAAAACTTTTATTTAAAAAAGTAATTTATGAACCAAAAAAGAGAAGGAATTTTCAACCAAATTTTTGAATTTTCAACTAAAAAATATTAGTTTTCAACCAAATATGATATAGTAAAACATAAAGTTGAAGATATTACCTATCAACCAAGAATGAAGAAATTTTTCCAAAATATTTAAATCTTCACCAAAAATGTTGCTGCTCAAACAAAAAAGATGAATTTTCAATTAAGAAATGTGACATTCTACCATAAACGATCAATTTTCAATCCAAAAGAACGAATTTCCAATAAAAGAGTTTAATTTTGGACAAAAAAAAAGATGACTTTAACAAAATAGTTGAATTTTCAACAAAAAAATGTAATTTTCAATCAAATTGTTGAATTTTTAACAAAATAACTGAATTTTTAACCTACAAATATGAATTTTTAATCAAGAAGATTATTTTTGAACCAAAAAACAAATTTTGAACAAAATACATGAATTTTCAACCAAATATTCGATTTTGCAACTGAAAAATCTCTAGGTTTTTAACCAAAAATGGTATAGTAAAACTTTCATTTAAGGAAATTAATTATCAACGAAAGAAAAGAAATTTTCAATAAAATATTTGAATCCTCAACCGAAACTGATAAAATTTTTAACGAATAGTTGAATCCTGAACCAAATAGATGGTGACTTGATAATTATTAATTAAAAATTAAAATATTATAAAATAAACAATTTTAATAAATAATATTGAGATAGACTTTTCCAGAGAACGGCCCAATTGCGAAAGAGACGCACTCATCATGAAAAAGTTATCATCCAACACCATCTTCACCGATTATACTTTTCCAGTTGAGTGATTTGACAAGGGACACGCTCATTTAATGTAAAATATGCTAAGCCTGTTTTTAATAAGCTAGGTTGGGAAACATTCCAGAGTAGAAATTTAATTCCGAATATAAAATGAAATAGTTGAATTTTCAACCAAAAAGATTAATTTTAATCCCCGAAGATTAGTTCTACATCAAAAACGAAAAATGTTAGATAAAATATATGAAATTTTAACCAAATAGTTGAATTTTTAACTAAAACTTAACTTCCCACAAAAAATGGAGAAAGTAAATTTTCGGTTTAAAAAAATTAATTCTCTAAACGAAAGAAAATTATTTTTAACAAAATAATTAAATTTCCAACTAAGTAGATGAATTTTCAAATATAACAGATCCATTTTCAATCAAAAATATCATGTGTCAATCAAAAACGAAATAGTAACATTTTCAGGTGAAAAAATTAATTCCCAACCAAAAAAAAAAAAACGAATTTCCTGCAAAAAAGCTAGAAATAGAATGATTTTTAAATATGTATCATATTACATTCAATATGGAATACTCTGAATACCTGATTTTGTATCAAATTGTTGAATTTTCAAGTCTAAAAGACGAACATTCTACTGAACAGTTTAATTTTCACCCCGAAAATATTAATTCTTCAACAAAAAGTTAATTCCCGACCAAATAGTTGAATTTTCAACTAGAAGAGATCAATTATCAATTAAAAATATCAAGTTTTAATCGAGAATGAAATAGTAACAATTGCAGTTAAAAAAAAATTAATTCCCAACCAAAAAAAAACGAATTTCCTACAAAACAGTGAGAAATATAATGATTTTTCAAATAGGTATCACATTACATTCAATATGGAATACTTTCAATTTCTAAGATTTTGTACCAAATTGTTGAATTTTCCAGCCCAAAAAACGAATTTTATATTGAACAGTTGAATTTTCATCCCAAAAATATGAATTCTTTAACAAAAAGTTCATTCCCAACCAAATAGTTGACTTTTTCACTATAAAGACGAATTTTCAACAAAATACATCAATTTTCAACCAAATAGTTGAATTTTCAACTAAAACTGATCAATTTTGAATTGAAAATATCAAGTACCAAAAAAAAAAACGAATTTCCTACAAAACAGTTAGAAATAGAAAGATTTTTTAAACAGGTATCATATTACATTCAAGATGAAAGACTTCAAGTTCCCAAGATTTTCTACGAAATTGTTTAATTTTCAAGCCAAAAAGACAAACTTTCTACTGAAGAGTTGAATTTTCATCCCGAAAATGTTAATTCTTCAACAAAAAGTTAACTGTCAACCAAATAGTTGATTTTTTTACTACAAATACGAATTTTCAACAAAATACGTCAATTTTCAACCAAATAGTTGAATTTTCAACTAAACAAACTTAACTTCCCACAAAAAATGGAGAAAGTAAATTTTCGATTAAAAAAAATTAATTTTCAAAACAAAAGAAAATTATTTTCAACAAAATATTCAATTTCCAACTAAGTAGCTGAATTTTAAATTATAACAGATCCATTTTCAATAAAAAATATCATGTTCCAATCAAAAATGGAATAGTAACATTTTCAGGTAAAAAAAATTAGTTCCCAACCTATAAAAAAACGAATTTCCTACAAAACAGTTAGAAATAGAATGATTTTTTTAAATAGGTATCATATTACATTCAATATGAAATACTTTGAATTCCTAAGATTTTGTATCAAATTGTCGAATATTCAAGCCAAAAAGACGATCTTTCTGTCGAACAGTTGAATTTTCATCTCGAAAATATGAATTCTTGAACAAAAAGTTAATTCCCAACCAAATAGTTGAATTTTCAACTAGAAGAGATCAATTATCAATTAAAAATATCAAGTTTTAATCGAGAATGGAATAGTAACAATTGCAGTTGAAAAAATTAATTCCCAACCAAAAAAAAAAACAACAAATTTCCTACAGAACAGTTAGAAATAGAATGATTTTTTTAATAGGTATCATATTACATTCAATATGAAAGACTTTAAATTCCTAAGATTTTCTACCAAGTTGTTAAATTTTCATCCCGAAAATATTAATTCTTCAACAAAAAGTTAATTTTCAACCAAATAGTTGATTTTTTTACTATAAGGATGAATTTTCAACAAAAGACATCAATTTTTAACCAAAGAGTTGGATTTTCAACTAGAACTGATCAATTTCAAATTAAAAATATCAAGTTTCAATCAAAAATGGAATAGACACAATTTCAGGCAAAAAAATTTATTTCTAACAAAAAGAAAACAAACGTTTTTCCTACAAAACAGTTAGAAATAGAATGATTTATTAAATAGGTATCATATTACATTCAATAAAAAACACTTTAAATTCCTAAAATTTTTTTACAAAATTGTTAAATTTTCAAGCCACCAAGACAAACTTTCTACTGAACAGTTGAATTTCCATCCCGAAAATATTAATTATTCAACAAAAAGTTAATTGTCAACCAAATAGTTGACTTTTTTACTATAACGATGAATTTTCAACAAAATACATCAATTCTTAACCAACGATTTGAATTTTCCACTATAACATTACAATTTTCAATCCAAAATATCAAGTTTCAGTCAAAAATGGAATAGTCACAATTTCAGTCAAAAAAATTTATTTCTAACAAAAAAAAACGATTTTCCTACAAAACAGTTAGAAATAGAATATATATATATATACCATTAAACCATTTCCCTTTCAGGGTAGGCGTGACACTACCCGATTCGGGTAGTGTTTCTAGGTTTTTCTTGTAGTTATAAATAACTACAAGTGTGGGCTCACCACACCCACGATGTGCCAACAACACTCAGTCAGTATTCTTGAATGGTCACCCATCCAAGTACTAACCGCGTCCAACGCTGCTTAACTTCAGTGATCTGACGAGAACTGAGTTTTTCAGCGTGGTATGGCCGTTGGCCATATTCAATAGGTATCATATTACATTCAATATAACACACTTTAAATTCCTAAGATTTTGTACCAAATTGTTAAATTTTCAAGCCAAAAAGACGAACTTTCTATCAAATAATTGGATTTTCACCCAGAAAATAGGAGTTCTTTAACAAAAAGTGAATTGTCAACCAAATAGTTGAATTTTCAACGAGAGCTGATCAATTTTGAATTAATAATATCAAGTTTCAATCAAAGATGGATAATAATAATTTCAGTTAAAAAATTAATTCCCAACCAAAAAAAAAAACGAATTTCCTACAAAACAGTTTGAAATAGAATAATTTTTTAAGTAGGTATCATATTACATTCAATATGAAACACTTTGAATTCCTAAGATTTTTTACCAAGTTGTTGAATTTTCATCCCGAAAATATTAATTCTTCAACAAAAAGTTAATTGTCAACCCAATAGTTGATTTTTTTATTATTAAGATGAATTTTCAACAGAGTATATCAATCAAAAATGGAATAGACACAATTTCAGTCAAAAAAAATGTTTATCTAACAAACAAAAAAAAAAAAAAAAAACGATTTTCCTGCAAAACAGTTAGAAATATAATGATTTATTAAATGGGTATCATATTACGTTCAATATAAAACACTTTAAATTCCTAACATTTTGTACCAAATTGTTAAATTTTCAAGCTAAAAAGACGAATTTTCTATTGAACAGTTGAATTTTCACACAAAAAATATGAAGTCTTTAACAAAAAGTGAAATTAAGGTGTAATGGTGGATATATAAACCAAAAAAGATTTTTGTTTTAAATACACTCAGAAAGCGATTCGGTTGAATCAACGAAGTTTTTTGTTGGCTGAACTATATAATATGGTTACTATATGAATAATAAAATATTTGGTTAGTCCCACTAAATTTTTTGGTTGTTTCAACAACATTTTTTAGTAAATTCAGTACCCAAAAAGAATGTGAATTCCTAATGAAAAATGTAATAGTTTATTTCAACCAAAACTGATTTTAATGTTAAATAATAAAAGTTGAATTTAAACAAAAAGACAAATTTATATACACATATTTTTTAAGATATTCATTTTTTTCAGATTTCCTTGCACCATATTAAGACCATTTTATTTTATGTTTCAGGTGAGTTCACTTTTCATGAATTCATTGCAATGCATAGAAGTTTTGAGTAAGTACAAGTGGAACAATCCAAAAAGACGAATTTTCTACAAAAAAGTTGAATTTTCATCTGGAAAATATGAATTTTTCACGAACAGCAGTTTTTTATATCCGGACTACACAAAGTGTATCATATTACACATTATTTAAAATAATGCGTAATATGATACCCCTGACTTTTAAGTCGATTTTTCGAAAGCTGCGCCATGGGTATGAGTCAGATTCTTGTCAGAAGAATGTAGCAATTGTTTCTTCCTTGGTAAAAGTAAAAGACAATTCCCTTGTCTATTGAGTATCTTCAATTACTTTCCGTAATGAGAGAAAATCGTGTATCTGTTGGTGACACCCTGGGAATCTTTGTGCTGGGAACCAGGTTCTGCGGGTGAAAATGACAAATGGTCGATACGCGAGATGAGAATTTGTAGGCGGAAAAACACCCAAGAGGTTGAAGGGAAGGAAAAAAAAACGAAATAACAAATGGACGTCGCATTTGGCATGTAATTAACGGCATTTGCAGAGAAAGCCAAGCAACGTGCTACCATGGAACAAGCCAGTAGTCACGGAAGCCATTTACCGTTTGAATGCTCACCCACGATTTTGTCCATCAGATCTGTTTCGTTTCAATTTTTATCCGTAGTTTTTCATTTATCCCTTTCTGTCTATTTTAAAATCAGTTTTTCGTTGTGCAAAATGATTGATCAGACATCCTTAAATTATTTTTGCGAAATTCATGATAGTATCCAAGTACATTCTGTAAGGGATGACAATCGGCGCCCCCTTGGTGAAAAACGTGGTTTTCTCTCCCCCCTCCCCACAAGAAAAGTAACGTAGACCAAAATTCTCTCAAAACAGGAGAAATGGGATGATTATTCGCGAAAATGGGGAAATAAATTCTTTAAAATAAAATAATGTAAGTAGGTGTCATATTACATTCAATATGAAACACTTTGAATTCGTAAGATTTTTTACCAACAGATATGAATTTTCAATAAAAAAGTATTTTTTCAACGAAGCAGGATTACTTTTTTACAATAAAAGATGCATTCCTAATCCAAAAGGATGAATTTTCAACAAAACAGTTCAATTTTCAATTTAAAAAAATGACTATCAAAAAAGTTGGATTTTCAAGCCAGAAAGAAAAATTTTTTGCAAGACATATGAATTTTCAATATAAGAGTTCATTTTTAACACAGAAAAGTGTCTTTTATACCATAAAAAATAAGTTTTTAACCAGGTGAAGAACTTGTTTTTTTCTTCCCCCTCCCCACAAGAAAAGTACTGTAGGCCAAAATTCTCTCCAAAGAGGGGAAATGGGATGATTTTTCGTGAAAATAGGGAAATAAATTCTTTTAAATAAAATTAATGTAAGTAGGTGTCATATTACATTCAATGTGAAACACTTTGAATTCGTAAGATTTTCTACCAAAAATAATGAATTTTCAACGAAAAAATATTTTGTCAACAAAGAAGGATTACTTTTTTACAATAAAAGATGAATTTTCAATCCAAAAGGACGAATTTTCAACAAAACAGTTCAATTTTCAATTTAAAAAAATGACTATCAAAAAAGTGGAATTTTCAAGCCAGAAATAAATTTTTTTTGTAAGGCAATTGAATTTTCAACAAAAGAGTTCATTTTTAACACAGAAAAGTGACTTTTATACCATCAAAAATAAATTTTCAACCAGTTGAATTAAACAAACAAAAAAACAATTTGTAACAAAATATTTGAATTCCCAACCAAGCAGATGAATTTTTTATTAAAAAATATGAAACCATTAAAAATTCAACAACTTTATTAAAATATTTTGTTAATTTTTTTTAAGATTCACCTCTCTGGTTGAAAATTTGTTTCTGGTCGAAAATGCGTTTTTTTATTATTCAAAATTAATTTTTTCAATCTGAAAATTTAACCATTCCATTTTTAGGTGGAAATTTATATTTTATAAGTCAAAAATTCAAATATTTGGTAGAAAATTCATGCATTTTGATGAAAATTAAAATATATGAACTTTTAACCAAATAGTTGAATTTTCAAATGAACAAACTTAACTTCCCACCAAAAATGGATAAAGTAAATTTCCGGTTAAAAAAAATTAATTTTCAAAACAAACAAAAAATTATTTTTAATAAAATAATTCAATTTTCAATTTCAATTTTCAGTCAACCAAGAAGGACTAATTTTAAACAATGATATTCCACACAAAAAGATGAATTTTCAACTAAATAAATCAATTTTCAAACAAATAGATGAATTTTCAACTATAACAGATCCATTTTCAATAAAAAATATCATATTTCAATCAAAAACGGAATAGTAACATTTTCAGGTAAAAAAATTAATTCCCAACAAAAAAAAAAACGAATTTCCTACACAACAGTTGATTTTTTAAATAGGTATCATATTACATTAAATATGGAATACTTTGAATTCCTAAGATTTTGTACCAAATTGTTGAATTTTATAAGTTGAAAATTCAAATATTTGGTAGAAAATTCATGCATTTTGATGAAAATTTGTCTTTTGTGTCAGAAAATTAATTTTTTTTGTTGAAAATTCATTTTTTTGGTTGAGAAGTCAACTATTTTGTTAAAAAAAAATTTTTTTCATGGTTTAATACAACTGGTTGGAAATTCCTCTTTTGGTAGGAAAGTCGTCTTTCAACTGTCTTCTAAAAAATTCGTCTTTTTTACTTGAAAATTTAACTGTTTTTAGAGAAATTAAAAAATTTTGAAGAAAATATACCTATTTTATAGAAAATTAATTTTGTTGTTGAGAAATTATATTTTCAGGTTGAAAATTCCACTAATTTTATAAAGTCGTTGTTAAAAATTCGTCCTTTTGAATGGAAAATTCGTCTTATATGGAAAATCATCCCTTTGGTATAAAATCTCAAAATTTCAGAAATTGAAATGATAAATGAATAGATATTGAATGTAATATGATATCTATTCACATTAATTTTATTTACAAGATATTTATCGCCTATTATTTTCCTATTTTTGTTAAAAATCACCCCAATTCCCCTGTTCAAACTATTTCGTTAAAAATTCGTTTTTTTCTTTGTTTAATTCAATTGATTGAAAATGTATCTTTTGGTAGAAAAGTCATCTCTCAACTACGTTCTAAAAAATTTATGTTTTTGGCTTGAAAAATCATCTCTTTTGTATAAAATCTTAAAAGCTTCGAAATCTAAAGTGTTTCATATTGAATGTAATATGATACCTATTTACATAAATTTGATTTAAAATACATTATTCCTCTATCATTCTCCTATTTTTGTTAAAAATCGATAATGGTGTTAATGGCCGACCCCTAATTGCTTCAGTCTAATTAGTTATTGCCATCAATCTGGACCCTCATTCTCTTACAATTTGTTCAATTGAGTTTGAAATAACTAGAAATTTTTTCTTCAAGAAATTCACAAGAACGATTAGGTAATTTAATTAAAATTCAAAATCGATAAAGAGCATAAAGACAGAATTTGATATTTTAGTCGCGTCTCAGAATCGTAAGTTGGTGTTGGAATACGTGAGAGAGGGGCTGAAGAACGTAAGAGGGGCTTGGTAAGAGGTTGAAAGGTGAGGATCAGTTAAGGGTGATATAGCGAAGGTGTTTAGTTAAACCGATCGGATAGCTTTCCAAGAGCTCGACGTGGCACCCTTCGGCCAGCTTTACCCCGCTCTGTCCCGCTTTGCCCCGCTGTGCCCCTCTTTGAATTACGATCGACTTCCACCTGCGGGTTGCCTTCTTCCGCCTTTTATGTCGTTCCACAGATTTTATTCAGACCCCTAATATAGCTTAAGCCTCACAGAATCAACATCGAAAAAACTGAACTGATTTCCTGACCCCAAACAGAGCCTAAAATGTTGCGTTGTCCCAGGCAGTGGAAAATTAACTTTATTTTCTACGCAAAATTTTCAGTAGTCCAACATGATATTTTTGAAGGATTACAAATTAACTAAATGGAAGTCAATGAGAAAATCCAACTACGCTCAACTCGCGATATAAGAACGGTCTCGAGCATGACTTGCGATGGCCTTGATCTTAAATCCAGGGAGTGCGATCCTCGTGCTGCTTGTCACGCTTGACTGAGCACCGCCTCTCTCTCGGTCCCCCGGCTCCCCTTCATCACGAAACTGCCAAGGACATCAATTCTAGGAATATCGTTAACCTGGGGTTCTTATATCGGGAGTTGAGTGTATATTGGATTAAAAATTGATTATTTTTGGTTGTCATTTTTTCTTTCTTGACTGAAAATTCAACTCTTTTGCAGACAATTCCTCTTTTTGGTTTGAAAATTTACCTCTAGTAGAGATTTCCTCTTTTTTGGTTCAAAATTAAATTGTTTGGCTATAAATTAATCTCGTTTTGTTCAGGATTCAACTATTTCGTTAAAAATTTCGCTCTTTTGTGTGATTCAAATTGTTTTTGATTCCAAATTGAAGTTTTTTAAAAATTTAATTCTTTGGCAGAAAATTCGGGTGTTCGGCTTAAATATTCAACACTTTGGTAAAAAATTAAACCATTAGGTAGAAAGTCAACTGTTTTGTTAAAAATTTATATTTTTGATTGAAAATTCAACAATTTTGTTGAAAATTCTAAAAGTTAGCTAAAAGTTCAACTTCTTTGTAAAAACATTATTTTTTTGGTTAAACATTCATGCTTTTAGTTGAAAATTCATTTCTTTGATTGAGATTAATTATTTTGGTAGAAATTGCAACTATTTGGTTGAAATGAAATTTTTGGTTGAAAATTCAACAGTTTAGTAGAAACGTCTTTTTGGCTTCAAATTTCAACAGGTTTGTAGAAAATTTAACAATTTGGTTAAATTTTTTTTTTTTTTAATTTGTTAGTTTCTAAATACATCTCTTGGTAGAAATTATATTTTGGGTTGAAAATTAATCTTTTTTGGTTCAAAAATTTATTATTCGGTTAAAAATTAAACTACTTTGGTAGAAAATTCAACTATTTTATTGGAAATTAAATTTTTTGTTTTAAATTAATATTTGCAGGTAGAAAATTTAACAATTTTCTTAAAATTTGTTTCATCTCTTAGTTTAACAATAATCTGTTTTGTGTTAGTATTCAACTGCTTTGTAGAAAATTCTTCTTTTTTGTTGATAATTTAACAATTTGGGTAGAAGATTCAATTATTGTTCAAAATTTCTACTATTTGATTGGAAATTAAACTATTTAATCGAAAATCCATATTTTCGAAAAGGAAAATCAATTATTTTGTTGAAAGTTCTTCTGTTTGGGTTGAAAATTAAAATAATTAAAAAATTATTTTTTTCCTCGACTAAAAAATTTTTCTCAACTGAAAGTTCTTCTTTTTTGTGAGAAAATTCAACTATGTTGTTAAAAATTAATTTTTTTGTTGATAATTTCTGTAGATAATTCATCCTTTTGGCTTAAAAATTTAACAATTTGATACAAAATTCAACTATTTGGTCGTCAATTTAACTATTCAGTTGAAAATTCAATAATTTGGTCGAAAATTCAACTATTGGGCCAAATTTTTAAAACTATTTGGTTCAAAATTAAACTAGTTGGTCGAAAAATCAACCATTTCGCCCAAAATTCAACTATTTGGTTTGAAAATTAATCTTTTTAGATTGAAAACAGTTTGGTAGAAAATTCAACTATTTGGCCCCATTTCAACCATCTGGTTCAAAATTCAACTATTTGGTCAAAAATTTAACTATTGGGTTGAAAATGAACTTTTTTGTTGAAGATTTAATTTTTTCGAGAATTTTTTTTTTGGCTTGAAAAATCATCAGTTTGGTTGAAAATTCTAAAGTTTGGTAAAAAATTCAACACTTTCGTAAAAAATTCAACTATTGGGCCAAATTTCGACCATCTGGTTCAAAATTCAACTATTTGGTCAAAAATTTAACTATTCGGTTGAAAATTAACTTTTTTGTTGAAGATTTAATTTTTTTCTAGAATCTTTTTTGGCTTGAAAAATCAACAGATTAGTTGAAAATTCTACAATTAGGTAGAAAATTCAAGAATTTCGTTAAAAATTCAACTATTGGGCCAAATTTCAACTATCTGGTTTCAATTTTAAATTTTTGGTCGAAAATTCAACTATTTCGTTGAAAATTAACTTTTTTCTTGAAGATTTAATTTTTTTCTAGAATCTTTTTTGCCTTGAAAAATCAGCACTTTTTGTTTGAAAATTCTAGAATTTGGTTAAAAATTCTACATTTCAGCAGAAAATTCAACTATTGGGCCAAATTTCAAATATCTGGTTTAAAATTAACTTTTGTCTTGAACATTTAATTTTTTTCTAGAATCTTTTTTGCCTTGAAAAATCAACACTTTTTGGTTGAAAATTCTAGAATTTGGTTAAAAAGTCTACATTTCAGCAGACAATTCAACTACTGGGCCAAATTTAAACTATCTGGTTTAAAATTTAAATTTTGGTCCGAAAATTCAACTATTTGGTTGAAAATTAACTTTTTTGTTGAAGATTAAATTTTTTTCTAGAATCTTTTTTGGCTTGAAAAATCAACAGTTTCATTGATAATTCTACAATTTGGTTGAAAATTCTACAATTAGGCTGAAAATTCAAGAATTTCGTAAAAAATTCAACTATTGGGCCAAATTTCAACTATCTGGTTCAAAATTAAACTATTTGGTCGAAAATTCAACTATTTGGTTGAAAATTAACTTTTTTCTTGAAGATTTAATTTTTTTCTAGAATCTTTTTTGCCTTGAAAAATCAACACTTTTTGTTTGAAAATTCTAGAATTTGGTTAAAAATTCTACATTTCAGCAGAAAATTCAACTATTGGGCCAAATTTCAACTATCTGGTTTAAAATTTAAATTTTGGTTCGAAAATTCAACTATTTGGTTGAAAATTAACTTTTTTGTTGAAGATTAAATTTTTTTCTAGAATCTTTTTTGGGTTGAAAAATCAACAGTTTCGTTGAAAATTCTACAATTTGGTAGAAAATTCAAGAATTTCGTAAAAAAATTCAACTATTGGGCCAGATTTCAACTATCTGGTTTAAATTTTGAATTTTTGGTCGAAAATTCAACTATTTGGTTGAAACTTAACTATTTTTTTGAGGATTAAATTTTGTTCTAGACTTTTTTTGTCTTATAAAGTCAACAATTTGGTTGAAAATTATACAATTTAGTCGAAAATTCAATTATTTGGTTGAAAATTAACTTTTTTGTTGAAGATTTAATTTTTTGCTAGAATTTTTTTTTGCTTGAAAAATCAACAGTTTGGTTGAAAATTCTAAAATTTGGTTGAAAATGCTACAGTTTGGTCAAAAATTCAACTGTTTGGTTGAAAATTAACTTTTTTGTTGAAGATTTAACTTTTTTCGAGAATTTTTTTGGCTTGAAAAATCAACACTTTTTGGTTGAAAATTTTACAATTTGGTTCAAAATTCTACATTTCGGTAGAAAATTCAATTATTGGGCCAAATTTCAACCATCTGGTTTAAAAATGAACTTTTTGGTCGAAAATTCAACTATTTGGTTGAAACTTAACTTTTTCGTTGAAGCTTAAATTTTTTTCTAGACGTTTTTGGCTTGAAAAATCAACACTTCGGTTGAAAATTCTACAATTTGGTTGAAAATTCTACAGTTTGGTCGAAAATTCAACTTTTTTGTTGAAGATTAAATTTGTTTCTAGACTTTTTTTGGCTTGAAAAATCAATATTTTGGTTGAAAATTCTACAATTTGGTCGAAAATTCAACTATTTGGTTTGAAAATTAACTTTTCTATGGAAAAATCATATTTTTAGGGTGGAAATTCATCTTGGTTGAGGATTATCTCTTTGGTTAAAAATTTATTTGTTGTGTTAAAAATCCGTTTCTTGTTCGATTTGAAATTCAAAAATTCGTATTTTTTGTAAAAAATTAATCTTCTTGGTTGAAAATTCATCGTTTGGTTCGAAAATTCAACTATTTGGTTAAAAATTTATCTATTTTGTTGAAAATGCAATATTTTTATCAAAATTTTAGGGGTCTAAATCGTTTCAAATCGAATATAATAAAATACTTAGTCCCCAGATTAATTTTATTTCAAAGAACTCGTTCTCCTGTTTTCGTGAAAAATCTCCTTATTTCCCTTGTTTTAAGAGCATTTGGACCTGTGAAGCCTTATATCGATACAGGTGTCGACGTGTCCAAATTAAAAGGTTCCATCTCGGAGAGACCAAATAAAAAGGTGTTAACTCGTGGAGACAAAATAAAAAGGTGCTAACTCGCGTGGCGAACTCTTGAAGCGTCTTTTCATTTGGTCTCCACGAGTTAGCACCTTTTCATTTGGTCTCCACGAGTTAGCAGATTTTTCTTTGGTCTCCACGAGTTAGCAGATTTTCATTTGGCCTCCACGAGTTAGCAGATTTTCATTTGGCCTCCACGCGAGTTAGCAGATTTTCATTTGTTCTCCACGAGTTAGCA